>SDVV010014836.1:0-14693 GCA_016164225.1 Gammarus roeselii
TACCTCATAATGATGTTGGGTGATGAGGCATGAGGCAAGCAGACACTACTGTGACGCCGTAACCGATCTGTAGCTACCTCATAATGATGTTGGGTGATGAGGCATGAGACAAGCGGACCCGGTCATGCTTTTTTGGTCTTTTATTACATATTGTAACTTGCAAATGAACAGATATTCACGATTGATTAACAATGATATACTTGGATTCTATCGAACACAAATTGTTATAACAAGATCTTTCAAAATACTGTGCATATTTGTGTTGCTACCCATCCAACTGAGCAGCTTCAAAGTAATTGAAAATTCCATTCTTTCCAAAGTCTGACAGATGAATGAGAATTGAAACCCTTACAGCAGCACCACCCACTTTAGGGTAGCTCACCTTTGCAGCCCCCCACAGCTGAGACAACAGGGCATGCGGGTATAAAAGGCAGTATACCTTACCGCGCCAGCAATCTAAAGAACAATATGGTATCAAAACTGCAGCAGGGCGCTGGTCGGATTGCGCTTAATATGTCGACAAAAAACACTGAAGACAGTCAACAATTGCACACAAATGTCAAAACACAGAAACAAAACTACAAAATCAAATCTGCTATGCCTAGCAAAACTCGTGCAACACCCCCCCTCCCACAACTCCTCAGCCAAGGAACTCTTGAAGCCACGGAGGGAATTGCACTGCACCACATCAGAGAACAGACTGTTTCAGACCTGAACACAGCAAGGATAAAAGAGTCTGCCTTTATAGTCGGTCCGTCAGTGAGGAACCACCAGCTTGAAAAAATAACCCCGCATGCCGATATCTGGAGCTTGCTCAAACAGGGCAGACAACCCCGAATCCAAAGAACAGTGGAAAATCTTCCAACACTTCACCAGATTCAAAGGCACAACCTCACCTGACCGAAAACATCTGCCAAACTCTGAGCCTCTCACCGTCCACTCCACGCAGACCCTTTCTTTCCCTGGTCCACCGCCTCTGCACTGACTCCAAAAGTCTCAGATCCTCCAAATATCCTACATTCCACACACAAGAGCAGTAGTCCAAGATGGGCCTTACACGAGTTATAAACAAAGACACCATGAAAATAGAACTCCTATTGACAGTAGGACGGAGCAGATTGGTTGCCAGAGAGGAGGCCTTCTTTGCAACACTCTTCACATGGAGGTGAAATCACAACCTTGAGTCAACAAGCACTCCCAAGTCCCAGCAGGAATCAACAAGCACAAGTGCCCCACCATTCAAATTATAAGCCATTCCATCATCAACTTGCTCCGATTCAAGACGACCCCTGGAAAAACGCATAAAGACACATTTGGCAATGTTGAGGCAATGTTCAGAGGGAGATTCCATGACAAGGAAATAGACTGCACCAAATCAAGATCCCTCTGCAAAGAAGAAACACCCGCCCAGACACACTGCTTGTACTTCGCGTGGAAAGCTCAAATTAAGTTTGCAGTCGTCAGCAAAAGCTTTCCACTTATAAGCCACTACCGCTGCAACATGATCAACATACAGCCAAAACAAGAGCGGGCCCAGCACAGAACCCTGGGGCACTCCACTTGTCACTCCCCGAAAGTCACTGACAACTCCCCACAAACATTTGCCTCCCAATCAGAAAACTACGAATCCAATCCAACAATCCACCATGAATACTCACACACATTAGTTTGGCCAACAAAACAAAATGATTGACAACATCAAATGCCTTGGAGAAATCCAGAAAGACCACATCCACCACCACCAGATCAGCAGCCTCACCATAAGTAAGCAACAATTGATCCTCCGTGCTCCTTCCCACCCTGAATCCAAATTTGCCGCTTGATAAAATGCCAGAATCTTCCAGAAAAGACATCACTTGCGACACAATAACCCGCTCCAGCACCTTACAACAAACAGAAGTGAGACTCACAGCTCGATAATTGAGAGGGTTGCTTCTCGCACCAGACTTGAATAAGGGAACAATATAAGATTCCTTCCAGGCCCCAGCAAAACTCCCTGGCCCAACGGCTTCACAAATATTGAAGACGAGGGCAATGACAGCTGCCAAGAACATTGTTTCAAAACACTAGGGTGGATACCATTAGGTCAAGGGGCAGAAGATGAATCTAAATTATCCAGAACAGAACCTGGGAAACTATCAGTCTCGTCACACAAATCTCACCACATTTTCCAGGAAAAAATGTATGTGGGGAGGGGCCTGCAAGATCAGCATCCACAAAAACAAACGAAAAAGAGTCTACAAACAGCTGACTCATGTCTATCTGATCAGCAACAACCTCACCAGATGGAAGCTTCAAAGGACCAACAGAAGGACAGCCCTTCTTTCTTTTTCTGATGTAGGAGTGAAACATCTTGGGAGCAACAGAGAAGTTGTTGGCTAATTCCTGTTCATACAACCACTGGCTGTGCCGAGAAAAATTTCTGTACTCAAAATTTAGCCTACTAAACCTCCCCAAGGACACCAACACCTCCTCATGCCGCCTACCAAGCTCCCTCCTCAAAAGCTTGTACTGCGCATAAGCCTGAAATCTACTGATCATCAGCTCTCTCGGAAGGCCCCGCTATCTCGAGTGGGAACAAACCTTTCAACAAGCGAATGGATAACTGACTGAAACAAACTATAATTCTCCTCCACAGTACCGTACAGGAACTCATAATGCCAGTCAACATCTGTCAAAACCTCTCTCATACTCTTATAATCTCCAAGAGACCACATAGCCGATCCAAAACCAGAACCAGATGACACCCAAAATTGCCACAGATGACACCCGATCTTCCTCTGTAGTCAACACCAGATCAAGAATGGTGCCCGAAGCAATAAAAGTACCTTCCCTCACCCAATGAGTGAGTCCAAGAATAGCAAAACAATCAAGAAACTGCAAATCAACTGGAGGCATATAATTATTAAAAATGTACACAGACCAATCCAACAAAGGCAAGTTAAAATCACCAAGAACAACAACCTCCATACCAATACAAAATTCCAGCAGGAATGTGATCAGTTCAGCTTTCTCCTCAGCCGAATAGGAGGGCGGACGGTAAGTCACCACAACTGAGACATAATCCAGGGGAGAAATGGCAACATTGGGAAGACCTACTTCAACCGGCGCAATTTTAAAATTGTTCGCAACATGACCAAACTCCATGCTTGTTTTCTTCCCCTACCACATCTCCCCTCACCAGCTGAAACCCCGGCAAATCAACAAAGGACGATGATACCAATGTAGTCAACCACAACTCACACACACCAACCAACTGCAAGTCCCACTGCTGCACCATATGACCAACATAAGGGAATTCAAATTTACACAGCACAACCGCAAACTGGTGAAATCCACTCGCAAAGACTGCTTGGCTAGTTTAAAACACCATCCTCATGGCCACCCGGAGTTCCACGACCACCACCACCAGGACCACGGCTACTCCCGGCACCACGACCGCTTCCGTGAGCCCTTCCTCGGCCGCCGGCACTTCCTCGGCCGCCGGCACTCATTGGACTGCCAGCACCAACTCGGCCGGCAGCATCCCCGCGACCAACAGCACCGCCACGGTCATCAGCAACGCCGCGGCCACCAGCACCGCCACCACGGCTCGCCGCCGCGGCCATCCCAACGCCCCCAACGCGACCGCCTCGACCACCACCACCCTGTGTCAGACTAGAGGAATCCCGGGAAAGAACAGGCCCTCCCTGACCAGCGCCGACATCAGCCCCCCGCCCAGCAGCAGCTGCCAATAATTCACTCCTCTCTATCATATCACCCTCTGATGCAGTGCGAGCCCGCCTCCTAGCAAGCAACTAACCCCTCTGCCTGTGAGTAAGGTCTTTCCGGATAAAAAAGGCTACGAAAACCATCCAAGCTCCACAGCCTAGAGGCTTGGGACAATAAGTTGTGCCTGGAATCGTCATTGACACACTTTTGCTCTGAACAGACCGGTAGCACCAATCTTGACCACGTCAGTCAGATCAACATCAACGCCCAGGACACGGCAAACTTCATGAAATTTTGCTTCCACCAGCTCAACAGTCTCACAATCAAAATCTCTCAACATAACTGAGCACTTCCTTTTCTTCCTCTCATTTAGCTCTCTCACTTCCTCAAAGACATCCCTCCTAAACAACCCAGCGCTAGAGGAACCATCCGTGCCACGGCCGCCCAGACGACCGGTCTGCAGACTTCCCTGAGTAGACTCACAACTGCACTTACTCTTTGCACCCACCATCACACCTCTAACTTGCCCCACCAGCGCTCCAACTGCCACCAGCAACTGAGAAAAAGAACCCTGAAGATGATCAACTGCCTCCTAATTTTTCTTGCAGCCTCGACAATGACTACAGATATACCT
The DNA here is from genome assembly GCA_016164225.1 of Gammarus roeselii. Lineage (NCBI taxonomy): Eukaryota > Metazoa > Arthropoda > Malacostraca > Amphipoda > Gammaridae > Gammarus > Gammarus roeselii. The sequence goes on from SDVV010014836.1 coordinate 4,346, forward strand.
AAGAGCACCAGATGAATCGGACAGAACAGCACCAATCAAACTTCCTTCAATACCCAAACACATGGTCTCCAAGTGAAAACCTTTACGACAGACACCACAAAAAACACGCTGATCTCTCAGCTTGGTATGACAAAAGCCACACGCCGAACCAGCGCCTGCTACAGCAGCCCAGCTGTCCACAAGACCCCTGGCAACGGCAAGCCCTGCAGGGTCAGTCAACATTTAGGATTAGCTGGGAATAGCAAGAATAGGCTTTTTAGTGTGATAGAGTGAATAACCTCAAGGCGTCTTATGTAAGATTAGCAATTAGTGATGCAATAACTCATGGTCAGTCTAAAGGAGGACAATCAACACTTAAGATGCAAGCAGCAACCTACAACATGAAATACTGTCCAAGGAGCACCTTTCTAACAACCGAAGGATCTGTGTGAAGCTTTTTGCAAACTGAGGTTGTTGTCTTGCCGTGTAGGGCAGACTCAAGCTGGTTGAAGGGGAGCGGAAGGTAATTACACTGCTGGAAGAACTTTCGCCATTCACTGATGTAGGCCTTCAGGAGAGCCTGGTCCTCTTGGTGGGCTAAGACACGCTGAAACACATTCGAATAGACAAAATAGAGATGTAGCTTGCAGACAATATAGAGACTGGCTGCCCATATAATATTGATAACACAAAAATGACACCTACTAATAAAAGTACAAAATATGCTCCCCATCAATAACAGTAGACACTAACTGAAGCAGCTAGCTGCATACTCAATAGAATATTATAAAGCTAGCAACAAAAATCGAACTGAATTACAGGTATCAAATAGTTCAGCATTCAAAAATTCCCACTCTGGGATTTCAAGACCACCAGAATGGAAAAAAATTGCCCTAAAAGATTAACAGAAACCTCCAGATATATATATCAAGAAAAAATATGAATATAGTGTATACAGTTATGTAGCTGGCTACTACTTGTAACATCATATGCCTGAAAATAGCTGTCATGTTTATTTTTGTTTAGTTTTTTAGTGAGGAAATAATTTTGGTAGCTCGCTATATGCAGTTGCACAATGTGAAAGCCTTCCAAAAAAATTATGGAAAGAGCAGGCAACTAGTTAGCTAGGAACCATATCTTCAACACAGTAGCAGAGACTATAAACTACACCATGATGCACATGGTCTTGCCAAGACAACTTCGGATTTGTCAGTTAATTTGTGTCTGCTTGCTGGGCAACACCAGTTGCTAAATTAAATAGAAGCATATTTTGCATAGCAATTAGGCTAGCTATGATATGTTCATTTCAATTACCTAGTGGCTAGCATTTATAGATTCAATATGACAGAAACACCCCCATAGTGAAACAAATTAGTTGACAACTTTAAAGCCATCTTCCAGAGGGCCCTTCAAATCAGATCAATACAAACCTGAGCCAGTTGGTGTAAATCATTGTCTTGGACTGTAGGGGGGCAATGTTTTAATATCAGTTACCAACTGACAAATTGACTACTTACTGCCAATCCTTCCATTATCTTCTTTATTTTACAAAAGGCAAGCTAGCTGGCTGTATATTTTGAACATATAAAACCATCATATCAAACTGACCACTTGCACTCCAGTGATGAAGCTGAGGATATCGTCCTGCAAAGCAGATTTAATCTTGAGCGCCCCTTTCTCATCCCAGAGGCAGACTTTGTGAACTGCCCAGAAGAGGTCTTGCCACTGGGAGCGGGTGACCGGCTCCTGTCGCAGCAGTCGCAGCACTGTAGGCCGCATTGCCGGCCATTTCTCCTCAAATGTCACTGTGCTTTTCTCCGGCTGAATGCAGAATAATACACTTGGTGATTATTTTAGAATGTCTCACTATGCTGCAGATATGATTGGCTATTTGCTTCAATACACATGGGTTATTAACCATAGCTATTTGCAGAGATCATAGAATAGAGAAGATGGAACAGCTCTCCTTCAGTAAACTTCATAGCTAACCAGGAGTGAATGTTGGCACCAACTGGTAGTTGATTGTCAAGCAGATCATGGGCAAAATTATCCAACACTGGCTTTGTTACCTGAAATGAAACAGTAAAAAATCCTTCCGACCCAAGAACAACTGCAACAAAGTATCAGCATCAAAACAGACCTGTCAGGCATAAAAAATTCTCTACTATTTTATTTTAATCGACTGATGTATAGGTACTAATATAGGAATGCTCAATCTATTGATTTCTCAAACTTTTGATTTGCATGACAATTGTTGATAGATGGGAGGTGTGGGGAATCATTACATTTGATGCAGGGAATCACCCCTGTTTAGGGGGTAGCTATAGCTCACTGCATAATTTTTTCATGTAAATGACTTCTTTTGCTATGTGCTAAAGTATCGGTATCGGTGGATAACGCCCATTTTTGATGGTATCAGTATTGGTGAAAATAGCCGATACTTAGAAATATGTTGGTGTCATTTAACAGCATTCTCTTCCACTTGCAAGAACCATATATTTGCTTGGCGCTACTGCTTTTATTCACATGAATCTGGAAGAGGAAACTTTACAAAGAACTTTTCAAGAGAGAATCTTGATAACATCCGTTGAACTTAGTTTTTGACCGATTTAGACCGTTGAGTCTTTTAACCTTACTTGGGAATCTTGAAACTTTAAGGTTTATTGACTGTCCTCTAATTTTTAGGAAAAATATAAACTTTGTCCGCTTGGGGGAGCATGGCATCTTGCACCTAACGGTCTAAATGTCTTCCAAGTACCGGGTGGCACGCTCGGCCCTCTGCCGGCTGGAACCCCCAACCCCCTTCTTTCCTATATAAGCCTAAGCTGGCCTGCCCCATTATTCATTGGTTGCTCTGGCTTCGATTGCAGAGCACTCCTGCCTCACCTGATCCTGACTGATCCCAGTACCTTCTCGAAAGGTAAGATTCAGTGCGCGGTTGCTCATCTAGGCAGTGGAGTGTAGAGACTCACTGCCCCTAGAGCCACAGATGGGGTCGGCAATTATTGCCCTGCCACACTGAATTTGCTCTCAGTGAGCTGCGTACCACAACACAACAATTTGATGATACAGTTCTTGACATAAAATTGTTGAGACAGAAATTTGTCATGACAGAAATTTGTCACAACAAAAAGTCGGCAAGACAGAAATCTGTCAACACAACAATTTGTCGATACAGTTCTTGACAAAAATTGTCTAAACATAAATTTATTGGAACAAGTCTGTCAACACAACAATTTGTCTAACAGTTCTTGACAAAAATTGTTGAAACAAAAATCTGTTGAGACAGAAAGTTATCGAGACAGAAAGTTGTCGAGACAGAAAGTTGTCGAGGCAGAAAGTTGTCGAGGCAGAAAGTTGTCGAGACAGAAAGTTGTCGAGACAGAAATCTGTTGACACGACAATTTGTCTATACAGTTCTCGACAAAAATTGTTGTAACAGAAATTTGTCAAAACAGAAAGTTTTTGAGACAAATCTGTCGACACGTCAATTTGAAACCACATCTGTTTACAATTTTTATTATACAAATGAACATCAACTGCGCAGAATATGAACCTGATAACATGTTTAGTAAGATTTAAAAAAAAATTATACACAGAAACAGAATGTCAACCCAAAGAAGCAAAAATGCTTCAAGGGCAACCTACTCAAACCTAAACCTATCCTGACAGTTACCTAACTTAAGTGGTAGCTATGTCTAAAATTCTTGAAAAGTATCGAAAACCACAATAATATTAAAGAGAAACTAGAGATAACATTGTTCACTATGAATTTGATACAAAGAAGCTCAGACACCTATATTAATAATGTGAAACAAAATGTTGTTCGAGTTTGGATTTAAAAGTAAATTATAAAGTTGAAGATTTGATAACATTTAAAATGGAATTCTACAATTTGACACCCTTATAGACAGTGGCGAATTGCAATTTGGCTTTACTAAACCTTGTTATATTGAATGACTCTCGATTTCTTGTCGAGTGCACATATACATCAGACTGGTGCTGTAAATGTTCTAGGAGATGACTATCATGGTCAGATTGAACAGTTTTATACATTAGACAGTATTAGGAAGCTATAAAGATTCTTAATTTAAAGAATATTCATCAATTTGAAATTACTACTTGTGTGTCTTGTATAAGGGAGGTTATTTATGGCTCTACATACTTTCTTTTGCATGACTACCATTTTACCTGTTACATTTTTATGGCTTGCAAATCAAGCTAAGCTTCAATTTCATAGAAGAAATAGGGCTGAACAAGGGAAAAATAATTTATTTCGAGAACTTCTGGAGGAAGAAAATATTTAAACTTATACAGGATACCAATTGATTTTTGAATGTAAGATGATCGTCAAGGTGCATGCCAGGAAACTTAATGTGATTCACTTCACTAATATCAGCATTTACTATTTCTAACAATGGAATATCAATAATATGATTATCTGAAAATGTAATAACTGTTTTATCAACATTTGTGCAAATTTTATGTGTGGAGCCAATAGTTTAACAATATTTATTCATTATTTACTTTCATTGCCATGTCCATTTCTGTTTTTGAAAATGAGGCTGACAAGGTACTATCATCGGCAAAAAGGATGTATTTGAATTGATTTGAGGAATTTGGAAGATCATTTATAAAGATTAGAAACAATGGTCTCTTACCTTTGCAGTCCCCTCCAACAGCACTACAAGCAAGTGAGGAGCAGCAGAGTTGGGGGAGGCCAGCACACAGGTATAGGAACTGGAATTAGTGTGCACCATTGGCTATCACATGCACCATTGTATGAATGACAAATAATTGAATAAATTATAGAACAGCACACAGTACAACAAAGAAGCAACACATCAAGATAGACAGAGACAGACAAACAGACAGACAGACACACACAGACAGACACACAGACAGACACACACACAGAGACAAACACACACAGACAGGCAGACACACACAGACAGACAGACAGACAGACAGACAGACAGACAGACAGAGACAGACAGATACACACACACAAAGACACAGAGAAATATAATCAAAATCCAAGACACAAAATCTCCAATCGATATCATTTACCTTGACTTTCAAAAGACCTTTGGTAAAGTCCCCCACAAGAGCCTAATTAGTAAATTGTGCAGCATCGGTATTCAAGGCAAGCTGAACAACTGGATGAAATGCTGGCTTACAGACAGAGGGCAGCAAGTTGTACTTGAAGGAGCTTCTTCCCTCTGGGGTAATGTTACAAGCCGCGTGCCCCAAGGATTCGTGTTAGGCCCAGTTCTCTTTTTGATGTTCAATGACGATCTCAATAGCAACATACTCTCAAAAATTAGCAAGTTTGCAGACGATACTAAGATTGGAGGAAAAGCGCAAACTGAACTAGAGCGTCAGCAGATTCAACTAGACTTGAACAAAATTGTTGATTGGTCAGAAAAGGGGCAAATGAAATTTAATGTAGACATATGCAAAGTTATGCACATAAGTCCTCAGAACACCAAACACAAATATTCAATGTCTGGAAAGAAACTCAGTCTTGTCCCCAAAGAGAGAGATTTAGGTGTCGTCATTAGTAACGACTTAGAAGGCAGCAAGCAATGTAACAATGCTGCCATGAAAGGCAACAAAATGCTAGGTATGATATCCTGCACACAAACCAACACAGTATGCTCAAGTTATTTAATGCATTTGTTAGGCCGCATTTGGAGTGTGCTGTTCAATTTTGGTCTCCATTCCTTAGAAAAGACATTAAACTTGAGAAGGTTCAACGTAGAGCTACCAAACTCATCCCCTCGTTGCATAATAAATCGTACAAAGACAGGCTTTGTGAACTCAATCTTCATTTGCTAAGAAACATCTAGTCAGAGGCAACATGATAGAAGTGTGGAAGATTATGAAGGGTAAGGGAAACGTTGACCGAGCAAGCCTTTTCCCTCTAGATACAAACGGAATGACTAGGAACAAAGAATACAAAATTGTTGTGAAATGTTCCTCACTGAACATCACGCGCGATTTCTTTACGTAAAGAGATGTTGAAGAATGAAACAAACTTCCAGCAAAGGTTTTGAACAGCAATAAAATCAAAACGTTCCAGTTGCGGCTTGATAAGTTCTACATAAATTGCCAATAAATAGCTAAACCATTCCTTTTCCTGTTGTTATAAAAAAACAGAAATGGCCCATGAAGCTCTCTTAGACGTTCCACTTCAGAACTAATCCTCTTGCTATCAAAAGGCAATTTAGTTTGGGCCAATAGTCCTGTTGTTGTCTTCCTACACTTGTAAACACAGACAGACAGAGACACAGACAGAGACAGACACACAGACACACTGTAACAGAAATACCCGGCATTTCCCAACCCCTGTGTTTCTGCTTTATACTTGCAGATGAAGCACCTTTATTGAACTATTAATTTCAGTATATGCCCTATGTTGATACCTACTGAAAAGGCACTTCAATTCAAGAGTTACATAGGGGCTCATGCTCACCTCCCGGCTGACTAACCTCATCTCTGGCTAGTGTTTGACCTATTATACCTTGTCTTCACTGGAACCCTGAGAGTCCTGCAGATAGGTCTGCAAGACACAAGGCTCAAGGTGAGACCATTTACCCAATCAATCATATACAAGTTAGCACTGTCCACTTGTACAGCTGCATTGCTCTGGAAACACTCTTATCTGATTTACAACACTGCATTCATTTAATTTAGGGGTACTTTTCAATCTCTTATCTCCAGGCCAGCTAAATCTGTGCATCTTGAAACCATCTCCCCTGTTGATCCATATTTTTGCAATATTTTAGAGGCAGAATTTAGGCTTGCAGAGATTTAATTTGAGGCTTTCATGCCAGTTTTTGAAGCACTACAGATCATGTTTAATCTGTCAAATAAATTACATAGTTGGTATTGCGTGCTTGGATTAGGAGGTCCACAATATTTATATATGGATATATAATATACATAGTTTTCATGTTAGTGTTTCAGTTGTTGCAGAGGAACCTCTGTTGTGTACTCCACTCCTCACACAACAGTCACAACACCTATTACTAGTCATAACTCCTTGCTTAAACATTGAGTGGCTGGCATTACGGCTGTGTCTCAGACAAGCTGTTGTTACAATATATATATAATTCTGAAATTCACCGTCAATCTTTTTATGTTGAAGTTGATTAAGAGCGGTTCCTTCACTGTATCGAATGACCTATTTGGAGTGGCAATTTTTTGACCATCCTGAAAATTTTGATTGTTGCTCATATGCCTAAGACTTTTATTGATTGTATCATATAGCTGGCTACCATCCTAGTCTACCTGTAAATAAATAATTTCAATCAATCAAGATTCCTCATCATTCACTCCTAGTTTTTGTCCTAACCTGCTCAACAAATAGAATACCCTTCAGGATTTTCACATAATTAAATCAATAATCATTAATTTAACAATTGGAGATCCTTGGGAAGTTTTGTGAGTTGTCATCATTTTGTTTGCATTTTCCCTACTATTATAGTTTATTCTTTATCTGGGGTCCATCCCATTGACCAGTTCTATTTCCACTATTTCTTAGAATTTTCCCGACACGTCTGTGGGAGGCAAATTGTTGGGTGAGCTTGGGGTTGGTTGCACACTCATTTTTTTCTGTACTTGTGGGCTGGTGGAAGTGAGACCCAAATCTAATCATACTCAGGTGGAAAACTACCCTCATAGGGCTATTTGCATTAGACTTTGGTCTGGGCAGATCCTGAGTGACATCGGTCTGTTAGTTTTTCCTTGCAGAGTGAGGCTCATTTAGGCTTTAGGTTTGGACAGCACAGCTTGGCCTGCCTGGGAGTCTACCATCAAACTAACTGCAAGTGTTAACACAACAGTAAGTGACAATAAGCTGCCCAAAAGAAGGCATGAAAATAAATAAAATAATTAGCATAGTCTGGCATCCATTCAAGTGACCACAAATAGAGTAGAGCACAGTCAATGACTGTCAGACTAAAGTAGGAGACAGTTAGACTGCTCTCAAAGCATTAAATAAATCAATAATAATAGTTAGATTGCTCAATCTAAACATTTAGTATATATAGGAGAGGCAAGCTGCCCCTATAATATCATGAGGAAGTCACCAGCTAAATTAGTAATTGAGCACCAAATTAATCAATGCGGGTTCAGGCTTAATTAGCAATATAGTGGCTGAACAGGCTGCAGCTAAACCAGATGAATACATAATTAAAACAGCACAGTTGCATCATTAAAACCACAATAATTAGAGGAATCTCAAGCTGAGACCAGTAAATATTGACCACTCCAACCTCAACAGACACATCTTGGTATCCACGTTCCGCATGTCGCACCCGCAGCGCATATGGGCAGTGCCGAACTCCCCTTTCTAATTCACCAAGTTGGATATTAAGGATGCTTTCCTATATATCCCAATTCATCCCAGGTTCCAAAACTCCTGGCATTCAAACTACAAGGCCAACTGCTTTTCTTTTTGGCCTTCCCATTTGCTCTCAGCCTGGGACCAAAAATCTTTACAACGGTCACAAAGCTGCCCCTGCATTTACTCCACCAGCAAAGGATAGAAGTGTCCTTCTGCATCTACGACGGTCTACTCTGGGCTTCCGCATTCACATGGAAAAATATGTTCTAGAACCTACCCAGATGATCGACTTCTTGAGGGTAACAATCAACGGCGCAGTCAGGTCCATCACCCTAGCCTTGCAACACATCGACGGCTGCAGGGACATGGGCACGGAGATATTACCACCTCGGAACCCTCTCGCTCAGACAGCATCAGAGTTCCTTTGGCATAATACATTTCCTCACACCTTACTTACGCCATGCTCGCAACTTCTTCAACAAGGTGGTGCTTGCAGCACGCTCCCTTCACCTCTCCGGCAAGCCCTGCCGTCTCAACAATCCCTACCGCCAGGCAGCTCAGCACTGGCGCGACGAGACCTTTCTTCATACCACCGTCCCGTTCGTAATGCCTCCCCCAGAGCCCCTCCCGTGGACGGATGCATCGGACGAGGCGTGGGGTGCTGTATGCAGCAGCGACCAGCAGTCTTACAGTCGTTGGTCTCATGGGGAACAAAAACTCCATATTACGGCGAGGGAATCGCTGGCCATCATACACGCGCTGGGCGCACGAGCTCATTGGCACCACACCACAGTCCGCGTGATGTCCAACAACAGAGCAGCAGTGGCCATAGTGAACAACTTGGGCTCCAGCAAGGCACGGGTGCTGCAGAAGTTTGGAGCACAGTTCCTACGGAGCCACTACCTCTCCTTCCTTGCAACCTACCTTCCCGGTTCGCAGTTGGTTTGGCCCGATCAGCTCTCATGTCTCCTACCGGTAAAAACAGAATGGGCGCTTACGCTTTGGTGCTTTTCCTGCATCTCTGCTCTGCGCGGGACCATGCACTTCGACCTCTTGGCGCATCCGGGGAACTACAAGCTCTTACTATTTGCAGCTCCGTTTCCTCACCCGCGAGCGGCTCTAGTGGATTCTCTCCAATGCAACTGGAATCAGTGGAAGGAAATATACCTCTTCCCTCCTTTTAACCTGATTCCCCAAGGGCTCCACAAACTAGAGAAGTACTGCTACAGTGGCATCCTCGTGTTCCCCGACCACCCCAATGCACTGTGGCGGCCCACGGTCATCGCGTCTTTCCACAAACTCTGGCTCGCCCTCGACGTGTCCCAGCGCATTGAAGGCAGGGAGGTCCCTCTTAGATCCTTACCCTTCTCGGTTATCTTGCATTCAATTTTCAAAAACGGCGTTCACGATTGAAATTAATTGCTCAATGGCGGACACCCTGGTTAACACGCACTGACAGTCCACACAACGCCAATACCAAAGCGTCTGGACTCGTTTTTAAACGTGACTACGCGCCATGCAGGCGCAGCCCACTTTCTTGACGTTCCTGCACTACGCCGGCAATATGAAAGTAATCAACACCATTTATACAAATGTGTTATTCATTCCCTTCCACGGCAAGTGCTTTTTATGGAGCACCTGTTATACACTTTGCATATCGCTTTATTTATATTCATGTATAGTCGCTGCTGTCAGCGACTACGGGCCCTGGGTAGGATTCCAAACTGTACTTCTGTAAGCGTAGGATAGTTTTGTTGTACTAAATAACTACGTCGTGTTGATTTCTACAATGATGCCTAGTTTTAAGTCTCTACGTTTTGTGTATTTCTTCTACTCGCACGAGAACCGTTGTAAGTGTTGGCCATTTGTGCTTGTCAATCAAGTGGAGACGTCAGCATTTCTTGTGTCAGTTAGGATAACGTCTGTCCCGGGTTAGGTTGCATAGACGAGAGCCGTTGTAAGTGTAGGCCATTTGTGACTGTACAACAAGTGGAAAGGTCAGCATTTCGGTGCCTG
>SDVV010014837.1:0-14692 GCA_016164225.1 Gammarus roeselii
ATATACAAATATGCTCTATCAGTAATTAGAAAGGCGAAAGAGGATTCCGGCTAGGCAGGAAAAAAAGTCGAGGTCGAGCAATTTCTTTCCCCTGGGGTTCGATATTCCATACCCGGGGGGACTTCCCTTAGAATACGAAGAAGTGTCTCAAAAACTCGCGTGATGAGCGTATCACGTATACACTATAAAGCGGCAGTAGGGCGTCATCTTCACAGTTGTGGTTCAATAAAAAATGTTGAAGGTAAATAAACTTTTTCGAACATAGTTACTCAAGAAAACATTGATGGATTGACGGGAGACCGGACGACGAATTAATATATAGTGTTAAATTTTAATTTATTCCCGACTTTAAAAGTGTTTTCACAATTTTGTTTTCCAGTGTTGTGAAGAGCGTGGCAGACGGCAGCCTCACAAACGCATTTATAATAGTATATAAGATGACTAACTCTCTGATTGAGATACTCTTTCAGAAATCATGTTCACTTTTATTTTTTACTGAATACAGTTATTCTATGCATGGTAAAATACTGCAAAATCTTTAATAACAGGCTATTTCTCTGGCTAATTAGTATAGGCATTTGCTGTCACCATACTCCATTAGTGAGATAAAAAATCACTTGTGATTATTTCCTGGTCATAAAATAGTTGGTATCGATGTTCATCGCAGAACCTTTTTTGCGTCTGATGGATACTCTACGACTTTTTTCAACAATGAAAAATACATGTCGGAAAAAGCATATATTACCATGTATATAATATATTCTGGTATTATGAAGGAGGACGACGGATCCCTAATAAAGTATCAGTCGTGCAGACTCGGCCGCATATCCTGACTTCGTTGAGTGGAAGCAATTGTATTCTATTTATTATAATTCCAGTCATTCGGACGGCACTTGGCGAACGACTGTACTGTAGAGTGGGTAATATGAGAGGACAACATAGGAGGGCTTACCGGTTATTGTAAGTCAACATAATCTTCTCAATGACGTCTTTAGGGGAGCTGTTATGAACCGTTGACTCATTACCAGGATATGCTGTTCCACATCCGGTTGCTTTGCAAATCTTTTCGATTTGTTCTATTTTCTGGAACAGTAGCCAGGGATTTTAGGGAGATATTATAGTTTTCATTCACGTGTGTTGTTTTGCAAAAAATATAATTGAAAAAATCACGGAAGAAACAACGCTGGAGTAATGTTTTGAATCATAATCGTTATCTTAAAATTATAACTTCACTCTAGTTACGAACGATTACCAAAAAACACATACGCTTATCAGCATTTAGAGATGAAAATGATGATCATTTTGTTCATCTATAATGACATGTGGAAAAATTTCGGTTCATCAGAACACACATAATATGTTCCAAGGCTTCGTCAGCGTGAGCAGTTCTGAAGACTACATTTGCTGCTTAAATAGTCATAATATTATCTATGAAGGACAGGTTTTCAGCAATATGATGACTATGTTGAGTTATTTGAGGGAGCAAATGTTTGACAGAAAGATTTCACAAAGTGGCTAAATAAATTACGTACGGTTTTGTGTTGCTGTCACTTCGTTGTTCCACAATTCCATTATTAAGATACTATTATATTTAATTGTGTTGTTCTTTGATCACTGGAGGTGTACAGCAAAATCAAATGAATGTATGTATAAGCAAATTTTGAAATTTATAACTAAAACAAACTGTACTAGAGTGCCAATCAAAAATTGAACGACTGAAGAATGTGATGTCGGGGCATTGCACCAGGACACATGACGCCCGTGTAACCGGTCATTGCTGCACTGAAACAGATGCTAAGCATATTGCAATATAAAACAGTGTCAGAGAGGTGGTGCCTTGATTGAATGTGACATGCCATGACCGTGAAATACCCACTTATAAGCAAATCAGCTCAGCGTAAAGAAAATTACATCGGGCAACGTTTGACAATTGCGTATTGAAAAGTTGACTTATTCTCATAATACGTTAAGAAAAAAAAAAATCTCAATTTGTTATTCTAAAACATGCAAATGATGATTAGACAATGGGTGGTGAATACTTTATTTATATACACTCATAAATCAATGCATTCTCATTGCAGGGGTAATGGATCTAAACGTGAAAATCATATATTCTGGTCCACGATGGTGCATGTATGGACACGACGGCGTCAATGGCAGGATTGAGGGCGGGGGGTTTACTGCGCATGGTTGGAGCTAAACCTTGAGTCAGAAAAAACATTCTTACTCTATACCTAACCAAAATTCGTTAGATAACCTCTTGAGTCAACACTGACCTGCGTATTTTGTTGTTACTACTTTGCACCGTACGATCATGAATGTGGAATAAGCTCAACTTTGCCCCGATTATACAAGCAAGTATGTTTGCATCATCTACCCACTGGCATGCTTGTCTTGCTCATAAGTTTCGTAATAGCTCACGAAACTGATGCAATAAGAGGGTACCATTGGCAACTTCTTTTGGCGCTCCGCAACGACAAGAGAAGCTGCGGCAGTGTAGGTTGTGAAAGGATACATTGTCTGTCTGCCAAGAAAGATATGAAAAAAAAGGGTTTGGTTCCTCAGGAGTTAGATTGATTGATGGTGAAACTCTGTACAGAAATCGACAAGACATTTGTCAAATTTTGATTAATCTCACCGATGGAAATAAACTGAGTATCAAATGAATAGCCCATTAGAATTTATTTGCCAACATTTGAATTTTCTAACAATTCACTCGCAGTTTATCCATTCCCGTTACAGTGTTATGCGTGTTAATATCAGCACATTACGGCCGACCCAAACAGTCACTCCACCGGGACATAATCCGATCGAAAATTAGTGCCTTCTGCAATGTTCAACGTGTCTAAGTTTCAGTTTTCATGCAACTTACATACATGTTGTGATTAAGTTCATTAATTGACGTATAAATTGTCATGTGTGTTATATATTTCATTCACATACGTACTACACCAGTCCAGAACAATTATCATCACTGCGTAAAAATGTATAATTGTCCGCTGTACACGTCAAGGAACCTGTTGTAGAGCCGTGGATTGAAATTAGTTTTTTTATGATTTTGCTCTATCCCTGATTCGATTCCTATTTGTCTCCATGAAAGTACATTACACGTCTCCAATAAGCGCGGATCAGAATTCCTTCGTGTATGTAATATAGAAACCATAGGGATGGATCTCAGCTATCTCTAACTTGGTCTCGACTCTCATCACTACCACCATCTCGATTGCTATTGATTTAGTTTGATGGAAGGGAAAGAAACTCGACTTTATTGATAATAAAGACTAGTACAGGTACTCTACCTTTTGCTGTCGGTAGATACAGACATTCTCAAAACAACTTCAACAATAGTTTTACAGTAAACTAATTTCATCATGCCTCCCATCTCTGTCTCTTGCCGGATCCTGAGCCTGTTTTCCAACAGAGCAGTGAAGCACGTTCTAAAAAATCTTGTTGCAATTGTTGAACGCAGGTTTCGTGTGCGTCACTTCCGGTAATTCTCTTTATTTGGTAGACCCGCGCGTAAATATGGAAGTTATCGGTAAAGTAATTTACCAGATTTCGATGTTGCCGTATTCAATTATTCCTTTGACTGTAAGGCAGAAATGAAACCTTCCTATGAAGTAATTGAGAATTGTTTTGCGAAGCGTATTGAAGCTGACGGCGGTCATATTGGAGGGGAACCGTATGTGAAAATAAAATAAAATATATTTTCACTTCGAATAGGATTTTAATCAATTTCATGTCTCTAATACGAAAAAAGTTGTAGCGGCATTGATATATGAGATTATTGTTTGCTTTTAATAAATCAAAATTTGAATTTAAACTATTTCATAATTGTTCACTTCAAGAAAATTCGAAAACTCTAATCGAAGTAGAAACCTGTATGAGCCTCTCATGCAATATAAATTTAGTTATCCATATCCTCGACTAGCAGATACCACTGTAAACTTCTATTATATGGACTTTAGTTTTATTCCCGCGTCCTGTTTTCGATGTCAATGCATTAAGATTATACGATTTAAGGTGAATAAATACGGATGGATAATTCCTCCAGAAGTGTGGCTGTATACATGCAACAACAAAAATATGAATAAATATATTCAATCTCGTTTAAAATAATTATATTAGATTTCTGGTCTTGATAGTACATATTTTTGATGCGATCATAAAATTGGATGATGATGAGATGTACATTTTAAAATTGGTGTTTGGTTAGTCTCACTCTAGTATATGGCATCCTCATAGGTACGTCATGGCATTTATTACATTAATATAGAATCAGAAACTTGTGAAATTACGCCTGTTCTTCTAAAACGACAGATTGAATTCAGGGCTTGACAAGTAGAAATAAAGAACGCTCGGTAATGTTTCCGCCGTGCAAATAATTCTGATAATTTATTGATACATATTTAGCAAACAAATTTCGGTGAGACAACTTATATTTTTATCCAAGCAAACACAATATGACATAAATGACTTAAATATGAGTACGAATTCCATTTTTTTAAGTGTGATTGTTCTACTGTTCCTGTGATTAATACATTTGAAGTCGGTTGATCATCCATGGTCTAATAAGTTCCTGAGTTAGTTGGGTACAGGCCCCCATGCATGCGCACATTGAGGCTTCATAACTTCCTTCCCTGACGTGACATAAGAAGTCCCATGAATATTCCCATGCTTACTGCACTGGTAAGAACGGCATCTTTGCCTAACAATCCACAAAAGTGAGTGCGTACGTTATCCTCGGGCAGTTGTTGGGAAAATGCAACAGTAGGTTTCACGCACATCCCCCCTGGTTTTCTTTGTGTACCATTACCACAAATGACATGTCGATATGTAAAACATTCTTGTTAAGAATATGAACAAATATTTTGGCTTTTATCGTTTAGAAATTGTGACGTTGGGTAAGTCAATATCAGGGAAAAACACCAGTAACTAAAAATAGTTCGAAAAATCCACGGCAAAAGGCCTGCTGCATAAAGCAATGCAATATTACCTACCGCACCTGGAAATAGCATACACTAAAACCGGCAGATGTGAATGGTTTATAAATGAACAACTATTTGCACATTAACCATGAATCAAATAATCAAGCAAATTTGCCCGCTGTTCATTGGTTGATGGTTCAATGCCAGAAAACTCAGTTCATAGTCTGATGAAAGCGCAATCGTGCCCTGGGAGGCTGTCAAAGGTTTTGTTTCAGTGCGCTCACTTGAATCGTTAATTTTGCCGAATTAGCAAAAAAAATTCAGATGATCACAGCCATTTTTCTTTCTCGTGATGACGTTTTGAAATGAAAAACGGGATTTCCACAATGAAGATTACTATTTGAGGATACATTGTTAGTCAAGTTTAATGAGTAGGGGCATAGGCGCCGGATGCTCAGCCGATCAAGGACGCTGTGGAAAATTTCACCAGTAGGCTGACAATATATGCTACAAATAATGATGAACACCTTCAAGAAAAATGTTTAATGTTTTGTACTCATTAAATTGCTACAGCCTCCGTTATACCCTGCTGTTCATGCTAACGAATTTGAATTTGAGCAGCAAATGGATTCACATATTCATTTTTTTTTCATTGAACTCCACGAATTCTGTCAGACGGACCATTTTGGTACGTTGCTTCATCCAGCGAGGCAAGCACCACGTGCAGGAAACCTAAACAGTGTGTAGTTATAGGCATTACTGGCTACCGAGGATTCTTCTGTTCTATTTACAATAGAATACCTGGAAAAAAAAGTAGAATAATGAAACACTCACATTACCAAAACGCTGAAGATCCACATCATCCAGGTCGAAGCGTAATAAACCGAAAATTTCCAATATCTTATTATTCAACAGTCAGAAAAGGAAATCAATATTGATTCCACAACGCTGCCCTTTACACCCTTCATACTACCAGTATAGATCACACAAAGACAAGCTTCAGGCTAACACACGCCTCTTCAGCAATTTCGCCTACGGTTTCAAATTTTCTTGCATCCACCTCTCGGTTAAGTGAACAACCCTCATGAAATACATTACAACCATATTGTTTCTTCCCTGTTCAACGGAAACAAATGAAACTTACACTGATGATGACAGATTTTCTGCTTCACATGTAATATATGCTCTGCCATCATTCATGATTCAATGAATATTGGGAAGAACCCAGACCAGCAGAAATCAATGTACACATCAATGTACACCCTACTCAATGTCTACATCAATGTACACCCTACATCAATGTACACCCTAATGTACAATCAATGTACACAGATCAATGTACACAGGTAGAAATCACCACAACACGTTCTACCTTAACTGCACCCTACACTCGTAGAGTGTAGTTATACCTTAACGACACTCTACTGTGAACTACCTGATATTTCCATCAGGGGCGCTAAATCCAGAAAATTAGTTTTACTGAATCATACTCCAGCAGTTAGCACGACTAGCTCAACGCGGTCAGAAGGAAACATCTCCACCCAATTTCGATTTCTTCTTCTATTCATTATTATGTACATACAGTCTTCAACTTACCAGCAGCTATATTTCCACAGGCTGATCAAAAATGTTGAAGTGTCAGCAATCAACATTTCATTATATCTTGGTTGAAGAATCTGTTCTAATGCCTAAATCAACGAGAGAGGAAAAAGACTCACGGCACATGCACCTCAGTCAAAGTTACCCAACTCCATCCTCGGCACATTGGGCACAGCTGTAACACGACATATATCCCGTCATTTTGAAGTAATCATCATAGGACAACCTTCTAAGTACATCAACACTAAGATCCTCATAAGAACTTTTAAGGCAATCCAAAGACTCGTGATGACAAAACTAATAAACAGCCACATAGACACCGTGATTGAATGCAAATGACCATCTGTGAACAATCTTTGACGGGTCGGAATAGTGAGGACGACCATCCCAAATAAGACGCAATTCCGCACAAAATAGTTTACTCCTATTTTTACTTCAGTCCCTTCCAGTATATCACCAAACCCGTCAGTGTCACTGATATGATTACCTTAAGGGGTCCATCTCAACCCGTATGCTGCACAATTTTCTTCTCCTCCACAGATCCTGTCATTCATTTACGTTTGTACATGAAAGAGGGTCCCAAGTTCAATTCTGCTGCACATAGCATTTACTTATATGGAAGTACACCGAACTTCATATTTGGTTCGTTTATTATCACAGAACGGCACCAACAAATTCACAATTTCAACTTACTGTGGAAAATTCACTTATAAACACTGGAATATGCGTCATGACCCCTATAATAACTCACGGAACATTAATCCCATTTGAAACCCCAAGTACAGTTTAGGCACGCCACCCTGTCAACCGTAATAAAAAAAAATCACTTATACGCTGAACTGCCGCACGTTGACCAGCCTCACGGATTAGCCACTGCTACCAATCTGCGTGACGAGGCGAAGTTCTCCCCACAACAACTCCATATAAATCCGTGTGTGCTGTAACAAACCATCACGGTTCCTCTGCCTGACAATCAGGTCCCATTGCAGTTGAAGTTCTCATGGTATATGATATTTTCCAAGTAATTAACCTTGAAGAAAGAATATGTTGTCCATCCCGGTGTAATGTCTATCAAATTATGCAGGCTAAGGGGCATATCACAAGAGTAGTGCAATTACGTTAGAAATACTCTTAATCCCGTCATTAATTTTCAAACTTGCTTACACAGCTATAACTTGCTTCATTAGCCATAACTTGCTTCCGTACCCATAACTTGCTTCAGTAGCCATGACTGGCAGCAAACTCAACTCCTCCAATAGTCTGGTTAATCCTCTCGCCCCCTCCAACTCCCCCCCCCCCCTTATAAACCCTCGTTTATGGTCTCGGCCTTCATTATGACTGCATGTTATGCCATGACAACCCACCGAGCAAGATCGACAACACATTTTCCGAGCAGCGGTATTAGGGAGCTGCTTCGATGTTGTGAAGAAAACGGATTATTAAGGATTACTTTATGCTGGACAATTAAGAAGGGAAAGCATCTGAAGTTATGCAAGAATTTCAATACGCACAGGACGCTTTTGAATTGCATCTTGAACCGGTACAACAACGTATTGAAGTAGTGGTGAAATTCACTGGTACATTTAAATTTGGAAACGGAATATAATTCCTAAGAGATACGTTAGATCAGAATTAGTCATTTATTTTGATAAGCTGTTCGAATATTTAATAGGAGTCAATGCTTGCTGTAGATGTGAATATTATTATAATTTCAGTATCAGTTCAGTGTTGTTCAGGCTATTGCGGAATAATTCAGTTTCATTTCAGTGTTGCACGGCCTATTGCGGAATATTTCAGTTTCAGTTTAGCGTTGCACAGCCTATTGCGGAATATTTCAGTTTCAGTTTAGTTTTGCACAGCCTATTACGAAATATTTCAGTTTCAGTTCAGTGTTGCACAGCCTGTTACGGAATATTTCAGTTTCAGTTCAGTGTTGCACAGCCTATTACGGAAAATTTCAGTTTTAGTTCAGTGTTGCACAGCCTAATACGGAAGTATGGCCTCATTTTCGAGTTGTCAACATGTTACAGAAGAAGTAGTCCGGGGCGGGTTGAAGTGTCCAATCTAGAATGACTACAAATGAGAATTTGCATCATATCTAACCCAGCATGGATGTGGTGCCTATCATTCATGGGCTGCCGGCCGCTGTAGTCTCCAGCAGAGGTTATTGCCACCTTCCGCGGCAATAGTGCTTCCGCCATTTAAACTTAGTTGCGGTGGTGAATTCGTCTCCCAGTGTATGTCGAGGTGGTTTTTACAAGGGTTGACATTATTAATGTTACAACTTCATCGTGTGAATGGTTGCAAATTCCTGGTATCTTGATTCGGAAAAAAATTGACAACTGATCTTCTTAACGGTTTTAAATGCAGTTTTGTCCGTTGTTTCTAATCTTCTGGTTTTAATCTCTATCAAGGAGGCCAACGAGACTATCTCTAGTAAATTAATTCGTACACTTATCTATTTATTTTAGAAGACCTCTAAGTCATCTTTGTCAAGTGGTATCAGTTCAACACAACGTTCTCAAAAATATCCCCATCGTCTCTTTCATTCCATTTCCCTCATTCGCCATGTGGGATCGTCCTTTCAACTCACCAACAACTACCCCTTCGCGGGTTGTGTGATCAGTCGTCAGGCGAGAGCCATTGAAGCGATCTACCTTGACCTCCTCGGCCAAGGTCATCAGTTTCTGCTTGGAACGGCACGAGTTTGTTGATGCATAGTATTTAATTATGATGAATGTTCAGGGAACAGGCAATCTAATTTACATTTGCTCCCCTCATTTTGATGAGACTGAAGAAAAAAACAGTTTTCATCTGAACACATTTACGTCAAATAATACTTGGAAGTAAATTGATACACAGTGAGCCTGATGAATTCGCATGTTCAACAGGCAATTAACATTTATTCCTCATTTACTGAACATTGAATCAAACACCGAAATAAATCATACAGATCTTACCGCAACCATAATGAAATAGATAATTTAAACTAAAAGAAATTATCCCAGCCAGTCTCTGTATTCTGGGATCAACTCTCACGACCAAGAGTACCACTTATCAGGCCTGAAGCATAGTTAATCTCTCTTATTGACACGCTACTATTGATCGTCCACTCCGGGATGATCAATTTGAAACGGCTGGATCAACACCGTCACATTAACCCTGCTTTAGCTCGGGAGTAGAGCATTAGGCAAGAGCTCGGGAGTAGAGCTCGAAAGTACAGCTCGTGGACCGAGCTGGGGAGTAGAGCAAGCGAGTCGTGCTCAGAAGTGTAGCTCCGGAGTCGAACTCAAAGAACGGCTCAGAATTCAAGATTGGAAGTTTATCTCGGTGTAGAGATCAGTTGTCGAGCTCGAGAGAAGAGCTCACGGGTCGAGATCAGGTGTCGATCTCGGAAGAACGGATCACATGTAGCAATCAGAAATCGAGCTTGGAAGTACAGCTTTATTAGGGATACAGAGTCAAGTTCGCAAGTACAGCTCTCTAGTCAGGCTCGGAAGCGCAGCTCTGGAGGCAAGCCCGGAAGTAGGGCTCAGGATTCAAGTTCGGGACACAGCTCAGGAGCCGAACTCGGATTCACAGCTCGGATGTACAGCTTAGGAGTGAATCTCGAAACTACAGCTCAGTAGTGAATCTCGAAACTACAGCTCAGGAGTCTAGCTTGGAAGTAGATATCAGGCCACTTGAGCAGCTGTCGAACTCGAGAGAACAGCTCCGGGTCAAAGATCAGGGATTGAGCTTGTAGGGACAGATCTGTAGTAGAAATCAGGAGTTCAGCTCGGAAGTACAGCTCAGGAGTTAAGACCAGGGGTTTTCACGGAAACACTTGTCCAAAATAGAGATCAGGAGTAGAACGCGGTGATACAACTCATTGGTAAAGCTCGGAAGCACCGCTCAGTAGTCAGTCTCGGATGAAAAAATCAGGAGTCGGGGTAGGAAATATAGCTAAGAAGTCGAGCTCAGAAAAACAGCTCAGGAGGAAGGATCAGAAGCCAAACTCAGGAGCAATGTTTCAGAGTAGAGAACAGGAGTCGATCTTGTCAGTTCAGCTCAGGAGTTCAAATCAGGAGTTGGGCTAGGAAATACAGCTCAAGAGTAAAGATCAGGAATCGAGTTGGGAAGAATTGCTCAGGTGTAGAGATCGTTGGTCAAGCACGGAAATACAGCTCAGGAGTAAAGATCAGGAGTTGAGCCTTGAAGTACAGACCAAAAGTCGGGCTCATGATCTGATCCTAGACGTTGCGTAACGTAAATGCCATTTAGTCATGAAATGCGTTTGAGTTGGCCAGATTATCCCTACCCCTGCCAGATGCCATGAGCATTGTTCAACATAATCAGCTCCAGTCAATGCAATCCGATTCAGAATACATTTGTTCCTAATAGCAGTAAACTTCGCCTCATGTATGATGTTGAACAAGCTATTGCATAAAGCAGAGCATGGATTTCATTTGAACTTTAACTTACTTCCAATTTATCCACGCACAGCGCATCAAGGAGGATCAATAGAGGATGCATATACCGTAACATAATAATCAACACCTGTTTCTTTACATAAAATAAATGATGAAAAAAGCAAAACAATGAGTTTTCCAATATCAAATGATAAAAGCAGGAAGCTTTCAGAAATGGTACTAGATTTTCTACAAAAATTACCATAACCGTGTTTAAAAATGTGAAGGTAAAAATAGTCGGACAGAAATTAAATTCCTTATAACATGTTTCATTTCCTGCTGACCCGTGAAAGACTTCCGTAATTAAACATAAATCAAATTTCATTGCTATAACACACATTCCAGATTATAGAGCTCATCTGCAGCAACAACTTGCAATCCTCTTAACAAAAGTCCTGTCGTCAAATCTATTTTTTTGTCCTTCATTTTTTTTCTGAATTTCATAATGCTGTGGGATTTCCTCGTGTAAACTGCCATCCAAGGAATAAGGTATGCGCATCAGTTTTATTTGTATTTATTTCCTTCTATTCACATGAGGATATTCGATCTGGAATCAAACTTTCTTGTGTGGAATGAAAAGCAGTTCCATCTTCCACCAAATAAGTTCAACATTTTCCATTTTTTGTTTTTGATTATTTCTCAAGTGTTTTATGAACTCAACTCACTAGACTAATTAAATATTTATCAGGAAGCATAACGTTCTGTTTATTACTTTGCTTGCCTTATGAGTAATGTATTTTTTAAACGTACATGTCAAGGTGTATCCAAGAAATGAATAATTTATGATATAGTTTCCTTGTATTAATATTTTCAAAGTATGTGACTTCAAATTATTTTGCTGAAGTACTGTTTTTTTAAGCAATGCAGCACAATGTGCTGTTTCCCGAGCACATTGTGCTGCTGTTTCCCAAGCGACACCCAAATGCGTTCCAGCTTCTCATTAATCATTTAATATTTTTTGTATACATTGTAAATGCTTTCATGCCGTTTGCGCACGAACAAAAATTTGACTCTCATTGTACCGAATAAAAAATGCATTAGGAATTTCTCATCATTCTTGACCACTAATATCCTCTCGGCTCGACCGATGGCAGCGATCCGTCGCCTGTTTATCGTCATCGCTCCCCATAATGTCGCCATCATCATTAACATCGCTCGTTGAAATAAGAAATCAGAAAAAACATGCCATCAGCGGTTTGTTGGGGATGGCGTACTATCAAAAGAAGTTAGATGATTATCTACTTGATAGCACGTGTACTAATATGTACATTGTTTGGATACTACTCTGCCCATGTAGTTTCGAAAATTGTTTATTTCCTGAATAAACCAGTATGTAAATGTGTAAAATATTGGGTATCAAAACATGATTTTTTTTACAATGTATTATGATCTACAATATCAACATCAAACAACCCTAAATGACAGTTTAATTTAAATACTACCACTAGAACACTGATAATGGATACCGTCAAAGTTTCACGACAGCTAAGCCTTCTGCAGCAGCGTTCCTAAAGACGAAGTGTAATGCTTTTAACACTAACATCAACAGAGAATGTATTAGACCTTTGTCGATGGCATACGAAAATGAACCCATTTACCTGGCGTCGATGTTGAGGACTCTGTTGAACGCCGGTTTGAACCACAACACTATATCTGACATTGTTGTTCAGCATCGTGTATAATTTTTGCAACTAAATCAATATATTTAAAGATCAGACAGACAACTTGAATTGATATGGCAAGATAAGGAAGATCAGTACTCTGTATGAAAGTATACACCGAATGACCTATGGTATGAATGAATATTCAACCAGTTGCATAGATGGATGAATGTTTGTGCATACGAACATATATACTTACGGTCTCATTGCAGGAATGTTGGAATTAAACCATGCATGATGGTCCACACATTATTGGGCAGTTCACATAGGTTCAGTTCTCCTCCACGGATTCAACGACTCTGTCGTCATCGGTAAATTCCCCTTGCAATACAACGAAACCCATCTTGTGTTTATCCATAAAGTATCCTGTTAAGTATGGTACTAGATAAAAGAGGGTATGTTTTAGAACTATGTTGTCGAACACACAGATACAGATACAGATACAGACACTAGGCCGCATCCCCCAGAAAGGGGGGTGGCCGACGGCAAGGCGCACCTCACACCCTTACATGCTCACACTCACACAACTTAGCCCTTTTGCCCTCGAACACACAAACAGCGCAAAATCAAGAATCTCGTCTGTTAATGGAACATTTTGCCACTGTGTCATTTCATTAACTTTTCCGCATCAGTTCTGTTTACGAAGCTTAGAATCATATTACATCAACGATAATGAATATATAGTAGGAAATAACCCCATGCATTTCCTTTGTGAAAATACGAATTTACAAAGCCACTGCATCTCATCGACAAAGAATACAACACTCTTCTAATTACAAAGCTGCTAACACTTTAAATTCGATTGTTATAGATACTTGAACGAGGTACCTTTAAAGGAGAACAAAAATTATTACTGTTCGAACTTCTGCCTAAAAAAATTATTCGTCGGCAATATACTTCCTTAAAGCAATTATCGGGGAAAACCATGTCATATTCTTCAACATTATTTTTTACAGCTTTTTTCCTCTTGTGTCCATTCTGGCATATCCTGTTATCTCGTACAGATAGAAACTCGTTCAATTACAAGCGCGTTCTAATGACTCCTTAAAATGCTTTTGGCGTACGTTTTAGTAACTTATTATATCTTCTAAGCTTGTCCTTCTTTCTATTTTAGATTTACTATGCATACATTTATTGTTTCAAACGAAGAACATACCACCTGTGTATGAATAAACTTTTTTATTTATTACTACGTAGTTAGTTTCAAAATCTTTTTTTCTTGAGCCCAACATCTATACTCTCAGTTTCTTTATCAAAGGGCAGCTTGGACATTAGAGTGACATGATTACTTTAATGTCAGTTAACCCAAACATTTTTTTATAGAGATCAACAACTACATTTATTTTTCATTTGGGGAGTGTCGATATATTGTAGAGTAGAAAATATCTAGTGTACTCACACAATAAAGATTGATTGGTGGAATGAAAAAGTAAATTTATTGACTATTTTTACTGAAATGGTGCATTAGGTAGCAAACATCGTCATCTGAAGAACTTACGCTGACATAGACATGGTACTAAACATCTGTGTAGTGTAATTTTATCTGTAATTTATCGACCTGTCAAAAAACCTTGAAAAATGAAATCCTTTAAATTAAAAAATCAACGTATGATGATATTTATAATCCGTTCAAACGCGTCACGTTTACAAATGAAAAATAAAACTCACAATAGCATTAAGAAAATTCAAGTTATCGTACCTGCAATATCTCGCACAAATATGTTTAGCGCTTTCGTTTGGAATTTCTGGTTTCAAGAAATATCATTTTTTCCGGGACTTTCATGTGACGGAGCAATTTCCGATCAAAAATATTTCTCGAGTGCAATCACCGTTGTTATTTCCGCAGCAAATTTCTCATGGTGCGTGATTTAGGCAGTCTTTCAGTGGAAGTCAGCACAGATTTGAATTAATCGGTGTCTCTTCATTTGAGGAGAAGAGCAGTCGCCAGAGCAGCGAGCGGAGGACAGTACAATAGAATGCGTCGATTTTCTGCTCACCATGCAGGACTTTGCACAATCGACGCATTGTACTCAGGCCAGCATCGACATATATA
>SDVV010014838.1:0-14691 GCA_016164225.1 Gammarus roeselii
TGTATGTATGTATGTATGTATGTATGTATGTATGTATGTATGTATGTATGTATGTATGTATGTATGTATGTATGTATGTATGTATGTATGTATGTATGTATGTGTGTATGTATGTATGAATGTATGTATGTATGTATGTATGTATGTACGTGTATAAGGGTGTGTACGTATGTTCTTGTGTATGTTCAAGCGTATGTACGTGTATATGAGCTTAAGAAAATTATATCAAAAATTAAAATTTAATACAATTTTAAAATTAAATTTCAATTAAATTTCAAATTTTTCGATGCCCGGACAAAGCCAAGGCGGTCTCTTGAAGTGATAACTTAGCTACTAAAGAAAGGTCAGGGCGTCGAAAAATTCAAAAATTTATTGAAATTTTATTGAAATTTTAAATGTTGAAACTGTATTGAATTTTGAATTATGTTAAACTTTTTTTTAGCTTATTTATACGTACATACGCTTGGACATACACATGCACATTCGTACACATCGATACACACGTACATAAATACATACATTCATACACGCAGTTGATGACCAAGGCAAGCGATGATAGGCCTAATGTTTTGCAAAAAAAAATGTATTTGCATTATAATAGCTAGCTGCATGCCGAGATTAAAGTCAGTTTTACTTGGAAAACTAGCGGAGACGGACGTTTCGTCTTCGAATAAGTGAAATTAATGTTCACGTCTCAAAAATTGGTTTCCGAGTGTTGTTTGGAAAAATCTCCGAAGGTGATTTGGCTTGGTTCGAAGATTTATTGACTACAGATGGAGATACGTAATACAAGATGCGTAATACAAGAATTATGAGATTGGGCACTCTCATTCATATATGGATGAAAATTAAAGGAAGCAGGATTTGGGTAACTGATTTCGATACATTTCAGTCGTATGTAACGGAGTTTAAAGAAATTAAGAAAGTAAATCTTGAATTTTATATGATCCAAGCAGAAAATCTTCACAAGTGTAATAAAGCTGAGGTGTGGAAATAAATTTTACCTAATAACAAAAGAAAATATGGAGCATATGCAGCAATTTTTTTTTTGGAAAAAGATCGGACTTAAACCGAATTGGAGAAGATTCGAATAATTTAAAGTTCACAAAAAAGAAGAACTACATTTATGGACTCACGAATATGGAACAGCCTTCGGTATTTGTATCAAAGATATGATGGATTATATGAAGGATTTTGAGAGGTAAATGAAACATAGTGATGATGGGTATGGTTGGATGTACGAACCATGCTGTTAGAAATTCATAACAACGAGGTAGAAAGTATTGATGAATCCAGCAAGATCTGTAATTTATCCTAATAAAACAGTAATAAACCATGTAAATCCTGAATCAAAAGTTTATAGTATCCCTTAAATCAAAGGTTAAACAATGAATTGCAAACATCGTGTCAGTCAGAGGTAATATCGAACTGTCGAACTCGGTAGAAGAATTTGTTTCTAGACGTGAAACGATACCCATAAACCTATCTCATGGTAAATGATCTAGATGTGTTACAGATTGGTAGGATGCAAATCAGAGTCCGATCAGATCTTGCTCGGTCAAGTTTGTGATTCTGTAGTGAAAGGATGGGGTACAGCTTGAGACATCGTTTGTTCGAAAGTGATGAGGTAACGGGTTCTTCAATCTGTGCAAAAAATATACAAAATTGAATAAACATAAATCCTCGAGTAATGTGTAGCGACCTCTGAAACGGAGTCATCGTCAAGAATATGAAAATTATAGGAAATAAAAGACAAATCCGAAGTTGGAAACATATATGAATTACTTGTAACATTCAATCCTTCTTTGTTTGAAAATGGAGGCCTCTGTGCTAGTCAATATGGGGCGAGAGTGACAGCGATATAAATAACATATATGTGAAAGTTATATTTAGAGTCGTGTGGAGGGGTTAATATGTATATAACAATGACTGGAAACCATGCATAAGGTTAGATTAGGTCAGGTTTTTGATGGGTATAAATAACATGTAAAAGTGATTTAGAATTGTGTCAAATCATAAATCAAGATTCATTTGAAAAATAGCTACAACAATCAAACAGCGATGTGAAAACGGATGAAATTTGCTAGATCAAAATTTGAATTGTGCATCAATTGTGTATCCTACAAACCTGAAAACTCATATGCAAGCATGAAAAGTCAATCGATAATACATAATTCTTGGATACAATAGGTAATGTTAGGTTAGGATGATTAGTTCTTTTAACCTAACATGCCGTGAAGCTGATCCTCATTAAATATCTTGTAACACATGTAGGGATGTTGTTCTAATTGAAAAAAATCACAGATCGGAGGTATAAATGTTACAGATGTTAACCGCCCCTGTATATGCATAAAAATGTGTGTATGAGTCTACATTGTGTGTGATATTAAAGAAATAGTGCTATGTGGAGGGATTTGATAGGAACATCACATAATAATATGACTAAATATAATGCATATCCATCAAACATGAATGCAAATACATAATTATTGGTTAAGATGGTTAGGTTAGGTTGCCTAGGTTTAATGCACCTGGCAGTGTATGGTAACCCTTTTTGCAAATATTTGTTCAAATGCCTACACGGTGCCGGTACCGACCCTAAAAAACGTCTACATTATGCGTACAACGCGTGTATGTGTGTTTACCAGGTGTGTGTGGTAATAAAAAAAGGTACGTAAAATAGAACCATGTGGAGTAATTTGATATGAATAACGAATAAAACCCAGAATGATTACAGTTCATAAGCATGGAATATGAACTTCTTAGTGTGATTGGTTAGGTTAGGTATTTAAGTATCTGACATTGTAAAATTAGTTATGTTTTTGTTTTGTTTTGGTCATGATTTGGTTTTTATTTGGTTTTGTTTTGTTTTGTTATCGTACATTGACATATGAATCGCTTATTATGTAGCTTGGGCGTGATTTATAATCTAGCTTATTGTTTTCTGTGGTCATTACATCACAGATTAATTGTAAAATGATGCAGATGGTGAACGATCCTTTATATTAGTGCACATGTGTGTAAATGCCTACATGATGCCGGGACAGTGCCGGCACAGGTGATGCCTTCGATCTTATATATGTATGTAAAAGTATATATACAATTGGACGCAGATTTGTACTCATTCAAAGAACGGTCTGCTTTCGTTGTAGAAGGATGTCGCCAAGTTTGATATGGAAATATTTTAACAGAAATGAAAATACGGGGGTATGTGTTTTTGCACTGCGGAAATAGACCAAT
This sequence comes from Gammarus roeselii, assembly GCA_016164225.1. Taxonomy (NCBI): domain Eukaryota; kingdom Metazoa; phylum Arthropoda; class Malacostraca; order Amphipoda; family Gammaridae; genus Gammarus; species Gammarus roeselii. The sequence continues at coordinate 3,241 of SDVV010014838.1, forward strand.
GCAAGTCAAGCTCCACGTTCGGATTTTGGCTTCATCTCAAAGGACATCTTTATCTTATATATGAAAATTTTAACAAACAACTAGAAAACACAAGCTCTATGGATGCATAGGGCGTATTGATAGAACATAATAAACTTGAACTGGGTTTACGAAAAACTGTAATAGACAGTGCTCAACAGGGTGTGAGCAGTGAAGAAAATGCAATACCTCAAGCCTCCATTCGTAAAAAGTATAAAGATTGTGTGAAAATGGCTAAATCGAAATGGGGGGAGAGGAGCCCCAAACCTTAGACAAAATGGAAATAAGGAAAATAGGGGAGAAACGTTGGATAGATTGCGTTGAATGGACACCAGTACCAGTGATATTGAAACGTGTGACCGTGATACCGAGGACATTTCATGTGAAAAAAAAGATAAAGTTGAGGTGAACCGAATTATCAAATAGGATAATAAAACGGGTTCATGTACAATAAGAGTAAAATGTATATCTGACTTTGTTTCAAAGTTGTTGGAAATGAAACATGAAGAGAGACAATCATGTCTCAAACGTTTGAGTGTTAGGAAAATTAGGTATATTTCGGGTATTTGAGGGAATATACTGAATGGGAATGTCGGCGACAGTAAGAAAAAAAAACGAAACTATTCGATGTCATAAACATGTAACTATAATTAAAAAATAGCTTTGAGAGAAAGCTCGCTGAAGACTAAAGACAAAGTTTTGGTTACATAGATAGGTTTCGAAGTGATGCATACAATACCCCCAAAGGCATCCGTCTATCCGAAATGTATACTAAGGGCAGCAGTCTAGAACCCAATAGACCAGAGAAAACACACCCAGATGATAAATCCTACTCCAATTTGACGAGGCGAGACCTTCAGGGGAGAAATAATGCTTATCATCGATAGAGAAGCCGTCGAGTGCCTTTGATACCGCAGATCAAGATAAGACCAGAGAGGGAAGTCGAAGTTGCTCCCATCGAATTTTCGGAGTGAATAGTTATGTTCTCGTATAAATGATAAACCCATGTAATTCCCTAATATATATGTGTCAAAATTTATTATCAATAAAAATTTAGCTTAAAAATGTTTGTTTGCAATATCTGAAATTTAACTCGAATGCTTAGCAATGAAATTTGCAGTCATGCAACATGACATGAAATGAATTGCAATCCAGTATGCCTAGCATTGCAAATGCGATAAAATTCTCTGCGATTTAAATTTCACTCGGTTACCTAAGGTATCGTAGATATATAAATAAATATCTCATCAAATCCAAACAGAAGCTAAAGCAAAAGTCTACATCTTATTTTATGAGACACTGAAACCCAAATACGGTGACAACGTCTCAATCAGCTACTCGGACCCCGACTCGTTGCAGCTCCAGTTCAAAGGTGTGGCCGACAAGGAGGCGGAAATGCGTAAAGCTCCTCTGGCTGAATGCATAGAGTTCTCCAACTACCCCAAAATATCACCCCATGAACAATGAAACAAAGAAAGGACAGCTGGGACTACTAAAAAGCGAATCAGCCAACGACTACTAGAGTTAAGTCATTTGCTTGCAACCAAAGTGTTACAGTATGCTGTTTGAGTCCGACGCCACAAATCAGCTGCAAAATGTGCCAATTACCAGACACAAGCCAGAATCAGACATGAACAATACACAGATATCCATAACCAAAAAACATACGCGCTGGTTTTAAGATCATTCACAACATTTGAGCGCAAGCGTGCTAGCTACAAACTGTACGCAATATTAAAATGTCCTCGGTAAGATGGAAACTATGCGCTACTATGTCGATGCGTGCACATCTCTTGCCTATGGGCATCCAGGAATTCCAAAAAATCCATTGAAGTTGAACCTACCGTCACTAAAAAGAGGAAGCGATGTGTCTTGGATGATGATGATGATGTCGATGAACAAATGGATTTAACATGGAAGAGACGTAAGCATGGAGAGGCCGTCTTTGGCATGTGTTGTTAGGTGAATGACGAAAGTACGTCTACGTCTTCAGGTATTATTCTCTAAATGTTCCTAACATGTAAATAATCCTTATATGTAAATGTTAATATTTACCTGGACATATTTCACTGTCCAGAGTCGTACGGATTGAGAATACGTGAACGTATCTGAGCCTACTATTTGATTCTTAACGCTGTGTTCTGATGAAACTCTGAAGATATATACATACAAGGGGAAGAAGCGGATGGATTTAATCAAATACTAAAGCTTATGCTCTTTGTTAATAAACCACGTACATAACTCCGAATTCCACTCATACGCATTTTGGTCAACATACTGAATTAGATAACGATCGAACAACGACATTCTGTTACAACTGTAACTACATCGTTCAATAATACCAAAAATAAATAATGGTCCAGCAATACAAATCCATTGAAATAACAGGGGTGCTTACGATACTAAATACCACGATATAAAATTATCCTATATATCACAGCGCTATGAGTGTAACTAAATTAAGACAACTTTTTGCTTGAGCAAAGACTTTCAATAAATGCCCAAACGAAATGGCTTCACAACGCTATAAGCGCAAACAAATAATACGATATACTATTAAAAATAATTCAATCCCTCATATACAGCTAAACCAATACATACCAGGCTAACATTTTTCGCGAATGAGCCAACTAAAAAACTATTAATCATACAATTATACTTACCCTTTACAATCCATTTTTAAAAAACATTAATACTCATAACCAAACAATATTCACCAGGGCGTTTTCGGTGAGGGCGTTTTCGTACGCCCTATCTCGCGCACCTGACTCCCCTCCCCCTACCCACCATTAAGAAAGCGTTTCGTACCCACTATCTCCAGGGCTGATTGGTACCGCGGATCTCCAGGGCACGTGTCGTACTGCGGATCTCCAGGGCACGTTTCGTACCGTTACACACTACTTGCGAGGGTGTCTCTCCTCCAGTATGCAAGGGTGTCTCTCCTCCCCCGTGCAAGGGTGTTCCTCCTCCAGCATGCACGGGCGTCTCTCCTTCATCGTGCAAGGGTATTTCTCCTCCATCGTGCATGGGTGTCACTCTTCCATCGTTCAAAGGTGTCTCTCCTACATCGTGCAACGGTGTCTCACCTCCATCGGGCAGGAGAGCCTTTCCTCCAGCATGCAAAAATGTCTCTCCTCTATCGTGCAACGGTGTCTCTCCTCCAGCATGCAAGGGTGTCTCTCCTCCAGCGTGCAAGGGTGTTTCTCCTCCATCGTGCAAGGGTGTCTCACCTCCATCATGCAAGGGTGTCTCTCCTCCCTTGTGCAAGGGCGTCTCTCGTCTATCGTGCAAGGGTGTCTCTCCTCCATCGAGCATGGGTGTCTCTCCTCCATCGTGCAAGGGTGTCTCTCCTCCATCGTGCAAGGATGTCTCTCTTCTATCGTGCAACGGTGTCTCTCCTCCAGCATGCAAGGGTGTCTCTCCTCCATCGTGCAACGGTGTCTCTCCTCCATCGTGAAACGGTGTTTCTCCTCCAGCATGCAAGGGTGTTTCTCATTCATCGTGCAAGGGTGTCTCTCCTCCATCGTGAAACGGTGTTTCTCCTCCAGCATGCAAGAGTGTCTCTCCTCCAGCATGCAAGGGTGTCTCTCCTCCATCGTGCAACGGTGTCTCTCCTCCATCGTGCAAAGACGTTTCTCCTCCATAATGCAAGGGTGTCTCTCCTCCATCATGCAACGGTGTCTATTCTCCAGAATGCAAGGGTGTTTCTCCTCCATCATGCAATAGTGTCTCTCCTCCAGCATGCAAGGGTGTCTCTCCTCCATCGTGCGAGGGTTTCTCTTCTCCAGCATGCAAGTGTGTCTCCCCTTCATCGTACAACGGTGTCTCTCCTCCTACGTGCAACGGTGTCTCACTTCCCTATGCAAGGGTGTCTCTCCTCCATCGTGCAAGGGTGTCTCACCTTCATCACGCAACGGTGTCTCTCCTCCAGCATGCAAAAGTGTCTCTTCTCCAGCATGCAAGGGTGTCTCTCCTCCAGCATGCAAGGATGTCTCTCCTCCACCATGCAAGGGTGTTTCTCCGGCATCGTGCAAGCGTGTCTCTCCTCCAGCATGCAAGGGTTTCCTCTTCCATCGTGCAAGGTTGTCTCTCCTCCATCGTAAAAGGTGTCTCTTCTACATCGTGCAAGGGTGTCTCTCTTCCAGCATGCAAGGTTGTCTCTCCTCCATCGTGTAAGGGTGTCGTTTCTCCATCGTGCAAGGGTGTCTCTCTTTCAGCATGCAAGGGTGTCTTTCCTCCATCGTGCAAGGGTGTCTCTCCTGCATCGTGCAAGGGTGTCTCTCCTCCAGCATGCAGGGTTTCCTCTTCCATCGTGCAAGGTTGTCTCTCCTCCATCGTAAAAGGTGTCTCTTCTCCATCGTGCGTGGGTGTCTCCTACAACGTGCAAGGGTTTCTCTCCTCCATCGTGCAAGTGTGTCTCTCCCCCATCGTGCAAGGGTTTCTCTCCTTCATCGTGCATAGGTGTTTCTCCCCAATCGTGCAAGGGTGTCTCTCCTCAATCATGTAAGGGTGTCTCTCCTCCATCGTGCCAGGGTTTCTCTTCTCCAGCATGCAAGTGTGTCTCCCCTTCATCGTACAACGGGGTCTCTCCTCCTACGTGCAGCGTTGTCTGTCCTTCCCCATGCAAGGCTGTCTCTCCTCCATCGTGCAAGGGTGTCTCACATCCATCACGCAACGGTGTCTCTCTCCAGCATGCAAAGGTGTCTCTTCTCCAGCATGCAAGGATGACTCTCCTCCGGCATGCAAGGATGTCTCTCCTCCAGCATGCAAGGGTGTTTCTCCTCCATCGTGCAAGTGTGTCTCTCCTTCAGCATGCAAGGGTTTCCTCTTCCATCGTGCAAGCTTGTCTCTCTTCCATCTTAAAGTGTGTCTTTTTTCCATCGTGCAAGGGTGTCTCTCTTGCAGCGGGCAAGGGTTTTTCTCCTCCATCGTGCAAGTGTGTCTTTCCTTCATCGTGCAAGGATGTCTAACCTCCATCTTGTAAGGGTGTCTCTCCTCCATCGTGCAAGGGTGTCTCCTTCAGCCTGCCATTGTGTCTCTCCTCCATCGTGCAAGAATGTCTCTCCTCCACCATGCTAGGGTGTCTCTCCTCCATCGTGCAAGGGGGTCTCTCCTGCATCGTGCATGGGTGTCTCTCTTTCATCGTGCATGGGTGTCTCTCATTCATCGTGGAAGGGTGTCTCTTCTCCATCATGCAAGGGGTTCTCCCCGCCATCGTGCAAGGGTAATTCCATCGTGCGACGGTGTCTCCCCTCCATTGTTCAAGGATGTCTCTCCGCCATCGTGCACGGGTGTCTCTCCTACAACGTGCAAGGGTGTCTCTCCTCCATCGTGCAAGTGTGTTTCTCCCCCATCGCGTAAGGGTTTCTCTCCTTCATCGTGCATGGGTGTCTCTCCCCAATCGTGCAAGGGTGTCTTTCCTCAATCATGCAAGGGTGTCTCTCCTCCATCGAGCAAGGGTTCTCTCCTCCATCATGCGAGGGTGTCTCTCCTCCATCGTGCAAGGGTGTCTTTCAATCATCGTTCAGCGGTGTTTCTCCTCCAGAATGCAAGGGTGTCTCTACTTCATCATGCAACGGTGTTTCTCCTCCATCGAGCAAGGGCGTCTCTCCTCCATCGTGCAAGTGTGTCTCTCCTCCATCGAGCAAGGGTGTCTCTCCTCCATCGTGCAAGGGTGTCTCACCTCCATCGTGCAAAGGTGTCTCTCCTCCATCGTGCAACGGTGTCTCTCCTCCATCGTTCAACGGTGTCTTTCCCCCAGCATACAAGGGCGTCTCTCCGCCAGCATGCAAGGGTGACTCTCCTCCATCGTCCAACGGTGTCTCTCCTCCATCGTGAAACGGTGTCTCTCCTCCAGCATGCAAGGGTGTCTCTCCTTCACCGTGCAAGGGTGTCTCTCCTTCATCATGCAACGGTGTCTCTCCTCCAGCATGCTAGGATGTTTTTCCTCCATCGTGCAAGGGTGCCTCTCCTCCAGCATGCAAGGGTGGCACTCCTCCATCGTGCAAGGGTGTCGTTCCTCTAGCATGCAAGGGTGTCTTTCCTTCTTTGTGCAACGGTGTCTCTCCTCCTACGTGCAACGGTGATTCTCCTTCACCATGCAAGGGTGTATTTCCTCCATCCTGCAAGGGTGTCTCACCTACATGGTGCAACGGTGTCTCTCCTCCATCGTGCAGGGATGTCTCTCCTCCATCATGCAAGGGTGTCTCTCCGTCATCGTATAAGGGTGTCTCTCCTCCATCGTGCAAGGGTGTCTCTCCTCCATCGTGCAAGAGTGTCTCTCCTACACCATGCAAGGATGTCTCTCCTTCATCGTGCAACGGTGTTTCTCCTCCATCATGCAGGTGTGTCTCTACCCAATCGTGCAAGGGTGTCTCTCATCTATCGTGCAACGGTGTCTCTCCTCCAGTAGGCAAGGGTATTTTTCCTCCATCGTGCAACGGTGTGGTTCCTCCAACATGCAAGGGTGGAATCGTGCAAGGGCATCTCTCCTCAATCGTGCAAGGGCATCTCTCTCCCATCGTGCAAGGGTGTCTCTCCTCCTTCATGCAACGATGTCTGTCCTCCATCGTGCAACGGTGTCTCTTCTCCAGCATGCAAGTGTGTCTCTCCTTCATCGTGCAAGGGTGTTTCCGCTCCATAGTGCAAGGGTGTCACTCCTCCATCGTACAAGGGTACCTCTCCAGCAGCATGCAAGGGTGTCTCACCTCGATCGTGCAAGGGTGTCTCTCCTCCAGCATGCAATGGTGTCCCTCCTCCATTTTGCAAGGAGGTCTCTCCTCCATCGTGCATGGGTGTCTCTCCTCCATCGTGCAAGGGTGTCTCTCCTCCATCATGCAAGGTGTTCTCTCCTCCATCGTGCAAGAAGTTTCCATCGTGCGACAATGTCTCTCCTCCATCATGCAAGGGTGTCTCTCCTCCATCGTGCAAGGGTGTCTTTCCTACAACGTTCAGCGGTGTTTCTCCTCCAGCATGCAAGGGTGTCTCTCCTTTATCGTGCAACGGTGTCTCTCCTCCATCGTGCTACGGTGTCTCTCCTCCAGCATGCAGGGGTGTCTCTCCTCTATCGAGTTAGGGTGTCTCTCCTCCATCGTACAAGGATGTCTCTCCTCCATCGTGCAAAGGTGTCTCTCCTCCATCGTGCAACGGTGTCTCTCCTCCATCGTTCAAAGGTGTCTCTCCTCCATCGTGATACGGTGTCTCTCCTCCAGCATGCAATGGTATCTCTCCTTGAACGTGCAAGGGTGTCTCCTCCATCGTGCAACGGTGTCTCTCCTCCAGCATGCCAGAGTGTCTCTCCTCCATCGTGCATGGGGTGTCTTCTCCATCGTGCATGGGTGTCTCTCCTCCGTCGTGTAAGGGTGTCTCTCCCGCATCATGCGAAGGGTTCTCACCTCCATCGTGAAAGGGTTTCTTCATCGTACGACGGTGTCTCTCCTCCATCGTGCAACGGTGACTCTCCTTCAGCATGCTTAGATGTTTCTCTTCCATCGTGCAAGGGTGCCTCTCCTCCAGCATGTAATATTTAGGAGTAGCTAGAGAGTCCCCTAGCAAAAGATCGTTCTGTTTATGCTTGTTTGTGCATATATACCGATTTATTAGGATCGATACCATAATGTATTACACTTTTTATGTGAATTATAACAGAGTAGAGCATCTTATTTAGCTATTTTATACATGTTCCTGATGTTATGTTTTTTTTTTCACGAGAATCATAGGAATGTATGTTTAAGATGTTCAAGAGGTGTAAGTCCGTATTGCATCTTTGTGGAATTTTCGTCATTTATCCCTAGCAAATGTGTAGTTTAACGTTTAGATGATAATTTACTGGATGGATGGTTGTGGTGTAGAGATGGTTTATACTCTTTGGTTGTCATTTTGGAGTCCATCCATGTTCAACGTGAATTATGTACGGCCTTATTGATCTCGATCCTGAGTTTCATGGGTTTGTAGTGTTTTACTTAAGTCATCAGTGAACAGAAGCCTTGCTTTTTATGGTCGCACTCTTTGAAACTCATTCTTGACAACTGTAGCTGTGTCTAGATTCTTGGTTATGTCCAGGATGTATCTTTGTTCGAGGCTGTTCAGAGACGAAGGGTCAAACAGATGCGAGGTACGTCTGAAGTATTGTACGTGACAGGGTGTTTCCTCTAAATTTGTTAAATATTAGTGGTAGATGGCTGAGAAGTGAACTAGTAAAGCATTATAGAGTTCATTTTCATGACACAGTAGGCTTGGATTTGTACTCCCAGGGGCACAGCATCAGTTAGGTCTAGGAATTTATTATAGATTTGAATGGATTCTTAGTATAAATAACATTTTTCACATTAACTCAGCGTTAAATGTCAGTTATTTTCGGTATGGCTGTTATGTTAGTATACGATCTTAGTCATGAACTACATCACGTCGGATATTGGAGTAGGATTCACCCTCTGGATGCGGTAGGATACACCATATATAATAGTTAATCGTTGTTGCTTAGGGTAGAGTAGAAAATCTTATATTTTTTTTTTAGATGTTGGTGTATCTTTTGATTCGATATCATAGGAATATATCGGTATTCGAAATAAATTTGACCGATTTCATGGGATGTTAGGTTTAAAATACGCTTATTTGGATGTAATGATTCAAAAATTTGGCGTGTTCCCCTCCCAACATTGGATTTGGGTCCGGTTCCATATTACCTTGGAGAACTATTCTACCTGATCTGTGTTGAGTGTTAACATTGAAATTCTTCTTTAATTGAATGTACATCTCAATTATGTTATCCAATCGCAGGTCTTTGCTAGATGCTTATTCCAGCAAGTCTTACTTTTATAAATGTTTGTATTTTGTTTGCAGTTTGGCCACTTAGAAGTTTTTGATTAATTCAGGATTCGTAAGGAGACTGCGTTCCCATTCAGAATATTTGACTTTTTTGACCACTCACCAGATCCACTGTAGCATTTTTCACTGAAGGTCTGTAATGATGGCCATAATCCTAACTCATTCTAACCTAAAATTATCAAGTATTGCATATTATTCCCCGTTTCATACTTATGTTAGGGGTTTTTCTTCAATGATTTAACCTTCATCCTTATCAAATCTAACAACTTGAACCTGTAGTTTTACCAATCTTTAGCAGATTGTGTGCCTACATTTATATATATATTTTTCACTTCGCTTGTTACAAGTCTAGTAATATCGACCCGTCCCGAGTAATGTTAGGTCATCGCTCGTTTGTGAACTTTCGTGTTCAAACGTTTATGTAAGCTTACCCCATACGTCACTGAGTGTTACGAATGTTAAAGCGTTAGCAAGATTTATGTACGGTTTTACTGTTGGAATATGATTTTTTTTGAAGTGTTGGACGTTTTGCTCCTACCATTTTCGTCTATTATATCAAATATTGAATAAATCCACTCAGACAATTTTTTCATACAGATCTGCATTGTAAGGTCCGCAATCCACAAGATCTATGATATAAACCATGTCTGAGGTACATAATTAGCGGAATAATAACATAGATCAAAGGTCGATGAATGCAAAAAGGGTTACCATACAATGACGAATACATTATTACCTAGGCAACTTAAGCTATTCTATCCAATAGTTATGTATTTTTAATCAAGTTTGATGGTTATTTATGATATTGATATGTATGAATCTCTCCACTAGGGCTGCATATTTATCATATCATAAGCAGTTGAATACATTTTCTCCAATTTAATCCAGCAAAAAACCTTCTGCAGATGTTTGGATTCCAGAATTTATCGATAGCTCTGTTACATGTTAGGATGAGACTCAGCAGGTAAGATCCAAGAGAACTGATGCACTTCAATTTGTTACATTTTTAATGTGGGTCAGTTGTACGCGATGTTACATCCAAAGATCTAGTCATTATAACCAACTTATCCAATAATTATATATTTACATTCAAGTTTGATGGATATGTATGACATTTAGTCATTATTTTGTGCGATGTAAATATCAAATCCCTCCCACACGGCTCTATTTTTCGTAGTTTTTCTTCTAATGTCACACACCAGGTACACACATTAACGCTCTGTAAGCATATGCAGGACCGGGCATGGTATAATGATGTCGTATACAGGGAAAGTCACCGATACAATGTAGACACACACACACACACACTCACACATTTTGATTGCATGTACAGGATCGGTTAATATCTGAAGCGCTTTAAATGTGATATATGTTTTTTTTCCATTAGAACAAAATCCCTTGTTTATGTTACAAGATATTTATTGTGGACCACCTTCACGTCATGATAGGTGAAAAAAACTAAGCATCTTAACCTATCCTATCCTTTTCTATCCAGGAATTATATAGTATCGATCGAGTTTTCATGCATAAATTTGTTACTTTTTTATCGATTTATGATATATTCATTTTTCATCCCCTCCACATGGCTCTACATTTTGATCTAGCCTATTCACACCCATCAAAACCTAACATAACCTAACTTTATGTATGGTGTTCAGTCATTGCCATATACATATGAAGCCCTCCAAACGACTCTAAATAATATTTTAACATATATGCTATTTATTTCGTTGTCACTCGCATCCCAAATAAGTTAGCAGAGAGGACACATTTTCAATCTCAGATGGTTTGAATGTTACGGGTAACTCATATTATTTTTGATTTTGACACAATTCTACGTCACTTTAACATATTATTCACACCCATCATAACCTGACCTGACCTTACGTACGGTATTCAGTCATTGATATATTCATATGAACCCCTCCATACAACTCTAAACATCACTCTAACATACATGTTATTTATTTCGTTGTCACTCTCGAGTCATATATGTTACCAGAGAGTCCCTTATTTTCAAAATTGGATGGATTGAATGCTACAAGTATTTTAAATTTGTATTCAGTTTCATACAAGCGGACACATAGTCTCACATCATGTTTTTCTTAATTTACTTCAATATCTCCACTTAACTCTACAACCTTTGACAACTTGTAACTCTTAATTTTCATTTTCTCTTTCCTATAATTTTCATATCCTTAACGATGACTTCGTTTCAAGATCTGATCGGACTCTGGTTTATATCATACCAATCTGTAACACATCTAGATCATTTTCCTCATGATAGGTTTTCTGGCATCATTTCAAGCCTTGAAACATATTTTTTCTACTGATTTCGAAGATTCGATGTTACCTCCGACTGTCACGATGTTCGCAATTCATTACTTAACCTTCGAGTTTAGGATAATATAAACATTTAATTGCGAACATACATAGTTGTTATTAGTATTTATTGGGATTATATTATAGACCTTGCTGGCATCATCAATATCATCTACCTGTTTTTTGATATTTAAACATCATTGTTCGTCATCCAACCGTACTTATCATCACTATATTTCAGTATACTCTCGAAATCCATCATATAATCCATCATATCTTTGATGC
>SDVV010014839.1:0-14691 GCA_016164225.1 Gammarus roeselii
ATATTGGTTACAAATAACAACAGGGCATTTTGTCCCCACTCGGTGGGTCAGTGCCTGTAGAGTACTTTGTAAAGGGTTAGATTCGGGGGACCCTCCATTGCAGCGCAAAGTTGTCGATTAACTTGTATTGTTTGTATCGACAAGGTTCTCTCGCGAAATGGCCCTGAAGGTGAGAAGCTTGATGAACTTTCTTTTGAAAGCTCTAGGTTTCCAAGTATTTTATAATTTTCAGTGTATCATTCATGAGGTCGCGGGCAGTGGCGGCGACTTCTTCCAGGATTTCGTCCATGAGCAGCATACGCTGCACTTAGATCGAAATCTTGTTTCTTGTTATCCAAGTCCACCTCATGCGAAAAAGTTGAGAAGGCTGCTGACTGAGTACCTTTCACCAGAAAGCCAGGGATGGAGAGAGTTTACAGCAAAAATTTGGGCGCATCGGCAAAGAGGTGCTCACATTAGATGGTGACGCTTGAATCCGTAATTCAGAGTCCACTGGAAAAGGCCGATTGGCAACATTAGCTCATTTCCTTGAAAAATCATGAGAGTTCCGAGGAACCCCTCAATACGCCCACGCGCACCACGAGGCGCAAATAGCAAGAGTTTTCTATCTTTAATAAAGAGCACCTCTTGGGAGCTATGCGAGGTTCGTTTTCCCGACGACACGATTTAATGAAACCTTCAAACAGTTCATCCCCAGTAACGGTTTTTCTGAAAGTTGTCGCACTCCTCGGCCCATCACATAGCAGAGGTCCAATGTAGTCATAGGTTGTGAACTTTGCTACGTTTGGCCACTAGGACAGTTGTCAAGAGTATGTCCATAAAATGATGAATCAAATTAATTGCATAATGCACAATGAGAAAAGTAAACAAAATATAAAACAAACAACAAGGAAAAAAAAATAAACAGAGAAACAGAAAGGTAAACTAACAACGAAAAAAATACAAAATGAACAATGAGAAAACTATAAGGGAAAATAATCAAAAGTTGTCAAGACAGGGGGAAGGTACATCAACGCAGTTTTAACAAAAAAAAATAAAGAAACAGCATGACAAAGAAAGTATAAAGATAGCAGTGAAAGAAGAATTGAGGGGTTTGAATGGAAATCAGGGTATTGTTCACCGCCCCGGTGGGATCGAAAGTTCTTTGCGACCCGTGGATCACTAGCTTGGAGTGGAGAGGGCGCAAGACAAAGCAACACAGGTGTTATTTGGTGAATGAACATCCTTATGTGCTTCAATCATTTGAAACAGAAGAGTAACTCACTTGATGGTGATGAGGGGCTTTTCTTGTCCATCTTGCACCTTGGTGTTTATGAGAATGTCTAATATGGTGTGCTTCCAGTAGGAGCGGTAAGACAATAGCCCTAAATCACTGAGCGGCTTCTCAGGAGAGCCGGTCTTGCCCTCGTGGCGAGAGAGCACGTAACCTGCAGAGACGGGTATCAACAGGTAAGGATTAAATGGTATACAATCGTTCAACCGATGAACCAATCTGTAGCTGATAAAATAAACTCATCTAGTTACAGTTAGCCAGGTGCGTTGGGCGATTTGTTACAGATACAAACGCAAGGCCGAAATCCCAGAACGGGACTAACCGGCGGCATGACTATACTTGCACTCTTAGCCCTTTAGCGCTGGAGGGTCCGGCGACGACCTTGCAACACACACACTTCAGGTCAGGAGATCAGAGTCAGCAGCAGGGCCCGACTGACAGCTTTCACCGGTTTACACCTGCTGCGTCACAATTGCCGGGTCTTCTCTAGGCATGTTCATCACATTTATCAGCAAGGCGTCAAAGACGGGAATGCGCTTTGGTAAAAATTCATCAATTCTTTCTTCATTCAAGCATATCCATTGCAGGCTCTAGCTCTACTACCACACTAAGGTCTCTCCTTCCTAAAGCATGGTTCACGTCATTAATCCCCTCAAATTTCGGTCTTCCTCTAGGCCTACACTGACAACATTAGCTTTCATCACTTTTTCCACTTCTCCCATCAACCAACTTCACCCTGAGCTATTGTTCTTGTAGTTGCCTAGTCCCAGCTCCTCCTGTTGTGGAGGAACCACGGTCGATCCATAGCCCAAAAACCCAGATACTCAAGAATATATGCATGCTGAGAGTATCAATACAATTATAACAGCGTTCCTACAACCGCTTGGTGTACGCCCACGCAATATCATGCAGAGGGACGACGCGGCTGCAAGCGCTGCCGGCGGGAGCCTGTGCTCACATCATAACATAATTACAACTAAGCGTGGAAGGAAATTTGAGTTCCGCTTCGATATGCCTCTTCAGGCTGCTATAGGTCGTAGATTGATCAGGGGAATGCAGGAATCGGCCTACAATCCGATCTCACACTGTCAACTGGTTAGAATGCACACAGCGGGATGGAAATGAAGGTACAATAGTGAAAGTGTGCTTCATGGAATAGCAAAACATTTAATAATACACGTGCCACATTAGAAGTAGGCTGCCAGAGAGGTGCAGCTATGACAGCTGACAAATCGGGGCCGGCCTTTCGAGGCGATGGTCAAGGTTAGAGGTACAATGTAAGTGCCTTTTAGGACATCTGCTGTGTTTCGGTAGGTAAAGTTATAAAAAATAACAGCTACAGAACTCAGTGTAGACTTGTCAACCACTCTTCCCCGTAGATCTTAGCACAATTTATTTTAATGTTTAAGCTAGCTTCAAGGTACAATGGTTCTGTCCTGATAGTCAGTCACCGCCTCAGCCTCATGACAAGGCAAGAAGCAACACCACGGTTCATACTGATCATTGAAGTTCCCCGACTTCTTAAATCCACATTATGGCATTAGTATTGTTGAAGTACGCAAATTTCTCCAATACTGTTACATAATTTCTTCCCCTTATCGAGAATTTAGTTAGCAGTTGGTAATATTTGGCAGCTGGGGACTCCGGTGACGTTGAGCACCCTGTAGTATGTGATAGTTGCCTGTCCTACACCTCCCTGAGGAAAATAAAAGCGAAAGGATGGGAAAAATGAGAACCAAAATCAAAAACTACAGATACAGGCACTAGGCCGCATCCCCCAGAAAAAGGGGTGGCCGACGGCAAGGTGCACCTCACACCCTCATACGCTCACACGCACACAACATAACCCTTTTGTGCTGAAAGGTTCGGTCGGTAAACCCGCAACACACACTCTGGGTCACGAGTGCGGTCCAAGGATCCGTCGTCAGCAGCAGGACTGACAATTTTTACTGGTTTACCCCATCCGGGTCATAATTACCGGGCCCCCCAACCACGACCATCCCGACAACGGGATGCCAAATTAGGGAAATCACATCAGAGCAGCGCCAAAATCAACCATTCACAACCATTTTCCATTCACGCCTGTTCATTGCACGCTCTCTCGCTACTTCCACATCCATGTCTTTCCTTCCTAATGCCTGCTTGACATCACCCATCCACCCAAATTTGGGTCTACCGCTAGACCTGCGACCACTCGCCTCCGCATTCATCACCCTTATTACCAACCTCCCTTCAACAATCCTCTCCATGTGCTCGAACCATCTCAGAACACGCGAATCCACTCTGTCCTCGAACTTTTTTACCATCCTTGTTCTGATTATAACCACGTCGTTGGTGATCCGGTCTCTCAGCGTTACTCCAGCCATGCGCCTCTAACATTTCATCTTGAAAACATTCAATCTTCTTCGCTCCTCTGCTATCACCCCCCAAGTCTCAGCTTCTTAGAGCACAGTTGGGACAACAGCACCCCCATACAGCCTTCTCTTTGCTTCCATCCCCAACGTCCTACAGCTCATTACACTCTTCAGTACACCCAACACTTTACACCCCTCCTTCACTCGCGTCTTCACTTCAGTTTCCACTAGTCCAATTATCTCCACATGAGAGCGTAAATACCTAAAACACTGAACTTCCTCCAAGAGCTCTTCATTTAAGGGGACACTAATTTTGCTCGCATCGACAGTCCTCGTGCATCTCATTACTTTACTTTTACCCACATTCACTCAAAGCTTCCTTTCTCGCACACTCAACCAAACTCAGACACTAGCCTACATAGCTTCACCTATGAATCTGCAACCAGGGCCGTATCATCCGCAAATAACAACTGGCTCAACTGCCAGCTCCGCCCATTCGCTTCCATCAGTTCCAAGCCACGACCCAGCACACTCGCGTTCACCTCGCTGACCACTCCATCCATATGAGGTTAAACAGCCAGGGAGACATCACGCAGCCTTGTCTCGCACTTTCACTGTGAACCAATCTCTCACCTCGTTTCCCACTCTGACACATGCTCGGCTGCCAACATACAAACTTTGCACCGCTTTCATCAGATGTCCGCCCACTCCACTCCATCACCCTCCACTCCTGTCGTATGCCTTCTCCAGATCCATGAAGGCCCAGAACACATCCTTCCTTTTGCAAGGTACTTCTCACAGACCTGTCTCACTGCAAAAATCTGATCGGCACACTCTCTACCACTCCTAAAGCCACAGTTCCTCTCCAATTACGTAGTCCGTACAGTCTAATCCTTTTGATCAGCACTCTCCCGTAGAACTTACCAACTACACATAAAAGACTGATACCTCTCGAGTTGCAGCATTCATTTTTATATCATTTGCCCTTATATAGCGGAACAATGCAGGCACTGCGCCACACAATCGGTACCACGCCAGTCACAAAACACAAGTTCAGTAAACTCTCCAACCATTCGACAATCGTTACTCCACCCTTCTTCAGGCACTCTGTCACAACGCCATCCAAACCAGGGGCTTTCCCTGCTTTCATCACTTCCACCGCTTCCTGCACCTCTTCCCTGGTAATGTCCGCCACAAGTTTTTCTCCCAAAACTGACATCCGAGCACCACCACCCACAGCAACAATGTCAGCCTCTCGGTCATCCTCGACTTTCAACAACTCATCAAAATACTCGGCCCACCTCTTCCGTACATCATCGCTTTCCAACAACAACTGGCCGTTTTCATCTTTTACCACTTCCTCCTTTCTGGTCTCTCCCTTTCTCACCCTCTTCACCTCTTTCCAGAACATCTTTTTGTTCTCCTCGAAATTCTGGCACAACCGTCTGCGTCCCTTTTGGCTCTCCTCACCACCCGCTTCACCTCGTTTCTCCTCTTATTGCAGCTTTCATAAGCCACCACCGACTTCACCTGCAACCACTCCTAAAACGCTCTTCTTTTCCGTGCCACCGCCAGTTTGACCTCCTCGTTCCACCACTTGCAACCTTTCCTTCTGCACCCGCCCCCACGGCGCGCAAAACACACCTTCTTCGCACATCTCAGCAACGCATCCCTTAACGTCTCCCATTCTTCCTCCACATCTCTCAGGTCCTGTCCCTTCAACGCCTGCTGGAACTCCTCGGCTCTACTTCTCACATAAAGTCCACTCCCTTTCACTACCTCTATTCCTACTCCCACTCATTTGTTGCCCTTCCACTTCTGCTCCACTCTTAATCTACCTTCCACCAGGAGGTGGTCCGACACTCCTCCACATTCCCCTCTCAACACCCGCACATCCAAGAGCCTCCCCACCTCTCACGTCAATATCAGTACAAAATCCATCAGTGCTCTCTCCACCACTGCACCATGGGCCATCCTTACCCATGTGTACTTGAGCATATCTCGCTTCTTGAACAAACTGTTCCCGACCACCAACTACTGCTCCATACACAGACCTTTCAGGTTTTCTACACTGTCATTTCTACCGGGAACGCCATACCTTCCGATCACATTCTCCACCACTACATCTACAACTCTCGCATTAAGGTCACCCTGTACAACTCCATTGAAATGACCTCCAAAACTCTCAATACACCCACTCAGGTCAGTCCAGAATTGCTCCCTCTCCTCTTCACTCCTCTCGCTGCCAGGTACGTAAGCACTCACAAATGTCCTTCTTTCTACGCCTAACTTAACTTTCACCCACATCAATCTTGAGGACACCTCCTTCCATTCGGTAGCGCTACTAGCGAATCGATCATACAATATCAAGACCACACCTTCTCGTGCCCAACCTTCCTCCACACCAGACTTTCTTCCACTTACCACACCAAACTCACATTCGCCCTTACCTTTCAACTTCGTCTCACTCAGCGCCAACACATCAATACCCCTCCTCTTTACATCATTCGTACTACAGCCACGCACATTCAGTGACCGTAACAATAGGGTTCGGAGAGGCGTGTGCCTCTCCTCCCCCCGCTCGTCTTGCCGTCTTCGAGGAAAGGCTTTACAGAGAACGGGATTCTTATCCCCTTCGCTGCGCCCCTTTTAATCGCCTTTTACGACACGCAGGGGTTACGGTAGCACGATTCACGATTCTACTCCTTGATACGGGGCGCCCTTTTAGTCGCCTTCTACAATACGCGGTGGATACGGTAGCTAGATTCCAAAGCCCTGGCTACAAGGCTTACGCAACAAAGCAGATCAAATCTCTAAAATCTAACAATATAGATATATGAAAAAATATTGAGGGGCACAAGAAGGAGAGTAGCTTGACAATGTGTTACATGCATTTGCGCCGTGACGGGCAGTAGCGAGGGAGATAGAACAAAAGGATTAAGCTAGTGGATTACATGCACTGGAGGGGAAAGATGAAGAGTGAACTAAAATAAACAAAACCAAAAAGTTAAGACCGCTCGATAAAAAAAAAAGGATATTCTATAACGATTACTGGAACACATAATATTCAATAATAACCTGAACCCAATAACAAACGAAGATAGCTCTCTGTAACTATTTTAACGCTTGCTACGCTGAATAGCCCGAACTACCCAAGTGTCCATTAACTGCATCGAATCAGAAAAAAAATGTTACAACAATCATTTTCAAACCAATTTAAAGAGGCACAGTTCGAATAGGAATCTGGTTGCTTTACAGGCATTCAACACATGAGTGTAACCTGAGAGAGCATGGCTCTTTAGTAGTGAGAGCTAGTGAAAAAAGATAGCCTTGAGGCGCACTTAACTGATTGCCCTCTGTTGGTCGAAATGAACTCGGAATAAATAAATCAGAATTATTAATTCTCCAAACGTCGATTAGCATCAAGAGCCAGAACTGAAAGATTCAAAATAGGGAAGCTCGAATCGAAGCTCACACTCCTGGAAGCAAATGACGAGACAGACGACGCATATTTCTGTCAATAGGCTTTGGGCAGAGACAGACACAGGGCCGAATCACAAGTGGGCGAAGGCAAGACGCACCTCACACTTCTCATATGCACTCGCACACAGCAAAACTTAGCCCTTGAACTCCAAGTGAAGGGAACCATCGGTTTTTCATGAGTAAAATTTTCAAGGAAAGGTTGCATAGATTTGGCGACATTATTGAATACATGAAGTCTCGCAATCGTTGTGGGCTCATTGACAGCCTTTTGAACTGTCATAGAAGAGGAACATCTTGGGATTTTGCTTCTAGGACCTTTTGATGTCTCAATACACTTTGTAATGTGTACCCAGATTGAGACTGCTCACTTTGCAACTCTGGAATCCTCAATCCAACGGGTACCGCAAAATTACAAAGGAAAATTCGTGCTCACAGTAATTTGAGTGTAATCTGATCTTCTTGCTGGTGATTCATTAAATAAATAAAACATCGACTTCAGAAGTAAACCAATCTTCCAGCGCGTACTCTCGAAGCCGAAACGGGATGCTCCATGAATAACATGTAGTCCACAAGTTCTTATGTCAATCAGAGAAGGAATTCCTGGATTAACAGGAGATCTGTCGGTTTTCAGGTCTCGCAGAAGTTTTAAATTAACATTGGGCCCGACCATGGAAACTTGAATAAGTTTTTCAGGAATCAATTTATTTGTGCCAGACTTGAAACTTTCTAAATGGTCACCCACCCTTGCATGGCCAAGGAATTCGGATCCGAAATAACGGTCTATGACTTGGTTATGATTAAGATCCCAGTAACACACAGAAAGGTCGAGTCGTTCAATTTTGTATCACTTTATTAAAACTCTTGTCAAATGAGACTGAATAAAATGGAACCTCTCTCAACTGATCAAGCAAATTTTCTCGAAATAAGGTGCTAAACCAAAAGCTGATGAATAGGCAGTCTTGGATGGTCCACAGGCAAATTTTTGGGCAATGGTGGAGTCCGGAAACATAACACCAAAGAGAGCACTGTGTTCTTTCCTGAATTGTACAAATGATGCTTGGTTTCTTCATTCATCGTCCAGTATATTTCTGCCTTTGACACATCTTCTTTCATAACAGAGGAGTCGATAGTGTTGTTCAACGGAGTTGGATTGTCAAAGTTGGTCGGAAGTGATGGTTGCGTAGGTTTCGATGCCCACGCTGTTAGTACTGAGGAGGAAGAGTTTGCAGCGGCTGTATTCTGCTGGTGTTTCTTGCCTTTTACATGGCTTGAAAGCGCACAGTCCCACTTTCACTGTGAACCAATCACTCACCTTGCTTCCCACTCTGACACATGCTCGGCTGCCAGCATAGAAACTCTGCACCGCTTTCAACAGATGTCCGCCCACTCCATACAAACGTATCCTGTCGTTTGCCTTCTTTAGATCCATGAAGGCCCAGAACACATCCTTCCCTTTGACAAGGTACTTCTCACAGACCTGTCTTACTGCAAAAATCTGATTGGTACACCCTCTACCACTCCTAAAGCCGCACTGTTCCTCTCCAATTGCGTCAAATGGGGGAAGAAAAAATCAATTTGCGGAAATTTGTCTCAGCTCCGTTGTATTTAGGATAGCTCAAATCTGATTGTACCATGTTATGCGCCTTATATAGTAGTATAAACCATGTGAAGGTTTTTCATTCATCTTATTTATTGAGTATACTGTTACAATTTTGGTGGTGTTTCGTTGTTACCCCTAAATAGGGCAAGAAAAGTTTTTCATGGGAAAAAAATTAATCCTCCCCAAAATCAGAAACTATTAATCATATTGAAAAATGCAAGGTATGGCATGTTTCTGAACTTCATGTGTCTGTCTTATTACAATATTGGAATAAAATTTTGATTTTTGTAGTCACAATTAATTTTTGAAAATAGTAAGAAAAATTATGCAGCAAATTTTCAGGAAAAGTTTTTCTGGCCTAAAAATCAAAAAGTATACTTGTATAGAAAATTGATGAGCATGGCATATTTCTGCATCATACATGAATGTCCTGTCAAAATATGGGCTTTTAATATTGATTATTAAATTCACTATGATTTTTTAGAGTTATCAAGTTATTTTTCCCCATAATTATTGATTTACCGTAACATTTATTGAAGGAGGTTGGGGTTCACACATATTATAAAGCACTAAGAACTGCACCCCTCTGAATTTTTATTTCTTCGTAACTTTTTCCATACATGATTTACATCAAATTGAATCCAAATTTTTAGAATTTTGGACCAAATTTTTCTGATGCTTTTTCAGTTGTCTCTAGAAAACAAAATGTTCCATAAAAAGTTGAACAAAGATTTGAAAACACTTTAAACAAACATTGAATTAAACAATATTATCAATCTCACCATGCTAAGATATTGTGAAAAAATCTAATACTGGCCTTGGGAAAGGGGGGATTACTTCTAGCCCCATCTTGCGGGGGATTTTTGGTTCCCCCAATTGACTATTTAATTTTTTTTTCAGAATATTTGACAGTAATTAAAAAATCAAGAGGATAAATTACAAAATTAAATTGTCTGTAAAACAACTTGAATGTATAAAATATGCAATACTGAGGCAAATATAAAATAAATTTACCACGATTATTCAAAAAATTACTCGGAAAACCTGGGGGAAAATCTATTTATCCCCTGTTGAATATTTAGTCATCAACTCCCTGCAGGACTAGCTATAGAATTTGAATAGAATGATAATAAGTAGGCTATTATTATTCATTAATTTTTGTTGAAAATCTAAATATACTTACTTTCTTAGGTTCAGAAAATATTTATTATATTTTTTATATTGGCTCATTAACAAATTCCCCGACTTTCATGATTCATGCACAAATTCCCCGACTTTCACCAACTTTCCAACACCTACTGGAATTTCTAGTTAAGCATTCAAATTCCCTGACTTTCCCTGTCCGTATGAACCCTGAATGCTCCGCCGGTGAGCAATATTTGAGCAACGCTCCACTGGCGAGGTAGGTGAACAACGAGTGGCACCGCAGTTCGTCAAAAGGCAAGGACCTTCCTCTGCCGTCGTAGAGTTCAGACTGAAGATTGCCCAAGCCGCGTTCTGAACTTGCCGGTAGGATGACGTCAAAAACTACGTCACGGTTTTAATCTCGGCACGTCTTGCAAGCCTGGCGGGGCTTTGCAACTGATGACACGAATAAATGCTAGTTTAGTGAAAAATTATGAACTTACTCTAACACGATCAAAACGTTCAAGTCATAGCTTGACCAATTTTACCACAATTGCCGCTAATTAGCTTCAGGGTAAAGTACGTTTCAAAACCAGTGCTCGGTTTAGTGCCAACACGTCAAATAAAAAATGGTATCTGGCAATAACGCAAGTGCAAATAAAATGGAGCCCGGGACTAGCCGGTTTGAACGTGTTCGGCATTGGTCTACTCGTTGCAAAACAGTGTCCAGCAACTACACCTATCGGCTTTGAATTAACAAGGAACGAAACCGAGACAATCTCAAATCAACATAGTGAGCCGGTTGCTTTCACTTCAGGTGATGACTTCAGTATCATTGTTATATGTTTTTTACTACTACACGATCCTCAGACCGTACTCTTGACCCAGAGTGCGTGTTGCGGGGTTAGCGGCCGGACTCTTTAGCACAAAAGGGCTAAGTTCTGCGAGTGTATGAGGATGTGAGGTGCGCCTTGCGGACGGTCACTCCCTTTCCCGGGGGGCTCAGCCTAGTTTCTGTATCTGTACTACTACAACTTTTCCCGTTCTTGATCATTCAATGCAGATAACACACGGAAACCTGATGCTCTCTTGAGCATTCTACTTCAGAACTAACCCCCTGTTATTAGAAGGCAACCGTCATTTTTATCTCTTATCTCATCGTTCGACGACTCGCAACCCTCCCTCCTAGGCTCGCCCACACGAAGCACACATTTCACGCACATCTGAACGTCACCCATTCTCCCTCCCCTGCTCTCTCACAATGTCATGTTTCTCCTTCAATGTCTGCTTAAACTAATAACATTGGCGCAGTCAAACGCGGGAGTAGTTTACGAGTGTAAGACAACAACATGTCTTCTGTGCCAAACTGGTTGTTAGCTTCTTACCTAACCTCATACATATTACCAAATTAAATTTGAACGACAGCAAGGAGTGATTTTCGTTAAATTGCATAAAGGATTCTGGAAGTAAAATTAATCAATTAAATACCGCTCCTTGCAAATCAAATGAAAGACAATGTGAAGAATTTTTGTCTGGCACAAATAACTCGTAAATATAACTAGACTAATCCACCTAAGAACCTCCTGCTAACTATAGTTGACTGAATAGACAGGTTTTTATTATCTCGGAGTAACTACTGTTTCTTGGAAGAACATATAGACAATCAAAACACGAATATTAGTTTTCATTATTTCAAGTTACTGGATGGCAAAGGCCAAGACAAATTAGAGGAAAGTTAACCTTCACATCAAGAGATTGTTTAAATACTTCGATAGACACGACAATCCCGACCAACGAGAGCTGTTCACTACCGCCTTTGAAGCAGCAACGATCCGCGACCAGTTTACTCACTGAACTCTATGAGCAGCTTGCCGTAGCCTTTTCTCTGGTAGGGGGGCAGTGTGAGAATGCAAGCAACGTTGTAATCTTCGGACGATTCTTTTTCCTGTTAAAACAGAAACAGCCGGTCTGGTGATCGAAAAATTGCTCTTTGATTACCGGAAAGGGTCAAATACAGTTGCACCTGAAGTAAGATTCTATACTTGGAATAAAGTGAGGAAATAATATACATTCTCAGAAAATTACGAAATAACGAGTAATTGCAATGAAACGTTAGCAAGACCTCATACCTTGGAGAAGAAGCCAACGATGTGGTAGCCCCGATTATCACACTCGGTCATCACGTAGAAGAGGAAGGGGTCGGTGTCATAATAAAGAGTCTTGTGGTCGAGGAAGAGCTTGGCAAGAAGACACAGGTTTTGAGAGTACAACTTGTTTTTACGGCCGTCCAGTTCAAAGAAAGAGATGGTGCCTTTGCGGTAGATCTCGTTGCCGGGAGGGTGACGAAACGGACACTTTTGCTGTGGGTCAAGATCATATGGCTCGAAGGAACGTTACATCAGTATTGGAGCAGACTAACGGTAATATGATATAACACGATCAACGTTGGCTGTGAAATCAACCACTCACCAGGTGTCTCTCCAGGCATTTGTGGCTCTTTCTGAACTTCAGGCAGTACTCGCAGATGTAAACGCAATCCAAGTGGGTGATTTCCTGCAAATAAGCGGCATTGCAATTAGAAAAGATCAGGGTTTGCCATAAAATACAGGCCTTTATCTGATTTCAGTGTAGGTGTTGTAAGGCAAAAAGATACACCCATTAGACAACAAATAGTTTACTTGCACTAATTTTTCTTGTACTGAATAGTAAATGCGAAATATTGTTCTTCCTGTAAGCCTCCTCAACCAATCTAATAGTACAAGAACAGTTCTGACAGGGACTAAAATTGTTGATTGTCCAATAAATAGGGAAAGATTACAAAATTAGTAACAATGACAATTTAACAATTAATATCCAAAGAACGAAGCAACTAAACATTTCATCGTCGAAATATGTTGAGGCGGCTTACAGGATAGTGCATGTGGTATGATGAACTGGTCATTGCCCAAGCGCACCAAGTGCGTAGATGCAGAGGAGATGAATGCCACGACTGACTTTACCATTAAACAAAAACAAGGTAGTGCATTTAAAAAAGGTAAATTCACGTTGTTGTTGCTGCACCTCAGGGTATGGGGAGAAGTACCAGGGCTTGATCCTGTACTGTCCAAGCTCTATCATGCGTATATTCTTGATGCGGGTGATGGCGTGGTCCTCCGTGTGGGTTGCGAGGGATCCTGTCTGGCGGGGAGCCTGACTGCCACTCCCCGGCCCGCCTCCCAGTCCTCCAGTACAGTTACTGCCTGCACAAACATACTGGCGTCACGTGGTAGTCTTTTCAGTGATAATAGTTTATTGCATCGGCCAACCAAGCACTGGATGACATGGGCGGTGCAAATATAGAAATTCCCACTGTGTATTCAATTGACTGAAACACTACAGCGTAATAACCATCTGAAGTAAACAAGGCAACAAGATAAATGCCTAAAAAGTAAAGACTAACCTGATTGAAGTTTACGCTAAGGAAAATATAACAACAAAGTTGAAACTAAGGCGCACTGCTGCATCTTACGGCAACTCAGTTTAGCAGTGTCTGAGGTAGAATTGACCAAACCGTGACTCAAATGTTTGCATTGTTTGGCTCGATATAACTTCAGCGTAAATTTTTTAGTGATGAAAAATTATTAGGCTCATGTGAAGAAGTAGTATTGTTTGATGTGAAATATTCCTAGTCACTGTTCTCATCTACAGTAAAAATATTCGCGTTGCTGATGAGACCTAACACTGATCCTTGAGTCATGCTACATCGCCCTAACACTAACCGGCTCCATTAAATACAACGCTTTCTGCCTATTTATAAGTCAGTGTTTTATCTAGTTAGCTTTAATAATTGGTTGTGAATAATGATGAGATCACTTTTAAAATTGCGGTAGCAATATGATATTGATTTACTGGCATTCCTATTAGTGCCTTGTAGCCGCGGCCTTAGAATCGTGCTACCGTATCCACCGCGTGTCGTAGAAGGCGACTAAAGGGGCGCCCCGTAGCCGGGAGTAGAATCGCGCTACCGCAACCCCCAGCAAGTCGTAGGAGGCGACAAAACGGGGCGGAGCGAAGAGGCTAGGAATCCCGTTCTCTGTAAAAACCTTTCCTCGAAGATGGCAAGACGAGCGGGGGGAGGAGAGGCACACGCCTCTTCAAACCCTATTGTTAGGGTCGCTGAATGTGCGTGGCTGTAGTATGAGTGATGTAAAGAGGAGGGAGATTGGCGAGATGTTTGTGAGGAGAAAGTTAGATGTGTTGGCGCTGAGTGAGACGAAGTCGAAAGGTAAGGGCGAATGTGAGTTTGGTGTTGTAAGTGGAAGAAAGTCTGGTGTGGAGGAAGGTAGGGCACGAGAAGGTGTGGTCTTGATATTGAGTGATCGGTTGGCTAGTAGCGCTACCGAATGGAAGGAGGTGTCCCCAAGATTAATGTGGGTGAAAGTTAAGTTAGGCGTAGAAAGATGGGCATTTGTGAGTGCTTACGGACCTGGCAGCGAGAGGAGTGAAGACAAGAGGGAGCAAATCTGGACTGACTTGAGTGAGTGTATTGAAAGTTTTGGAGGTCATTTCAATGTAGTTGTACTGGGTGACCTCAATGCGAGAGTTGGAGATGAAATGGTGGAGAATGTGATAGGGAGGTATGGCGTTCCCGGTAGAAATAACAGTGGAGAAAACCTGATAGGTCTGTGTATGGAGCAGGAGCTGGTGGTCGGGAACAGTTTGTTCAAGAAGCGAGATATTCACAAGTACACATGGGTAAGGATGACCCATGGTGCAATAGTGGAGAGAGCACTGATGGATTTTGTGCTGATATCGAGGAGAGTGGTGGGAAGGCTGTTGGATGTGCGGGTGTTGAGAGGGGAGGGTGGAGGAATGTC
>SDVV010014840.1:0-14691 GCA_016164225.1 Gammarus roeselii
AATTAGAATATAATTTTTTCTTGCAGCAAGTTATAATAGGGCTGATGAAGTGAAGCAAAGGCTGCCAATGATAGGTATGTCTGCATATACAGATCACTACAGTCAATGACTAGGAGGCATTTGTGCAAGCTTCCATAATTTACCACGAAGGCATTTGGAAAAAAACTTGCTGCCTTGAGTATTTGAGCCCTGCAGCCATGCCTGCAAGTATATTTATGAATTAGAATATTACAGATCAATGCTGTCAATAGCCATGGAGGCATTATGAGCAAGCTTCCTTATTTACCACAGGGGCGTATGGAAGAACCTTGCTGTTTTGAGTAATTGAGCTCATTATTTATGAGATGTGACTAAACAGACATAATGTGCAAGGTTCCTTAATTTTACCACAAAGGCGTTTGGAAGAACCTTGCTGCCTTGAGAATTTGAGCACACTAATTATAAATTGAGCTCATTTTTTTATGAGATGTGGCTCAACAGGCATAATGTGCAAGCTTCCTTAATTTTTTCCACAAAGGCGTTTGGAAGAACCTTGGTGCCTTGAGAATTATGAGCCTCTTATTTATGAGATGTGACTCAATAGGCATTAAGTGCAAGCTTCCTTATTTATACCACGAAGGCGTATGGAAGAACCTTGCTGCCTCAAGTATTTGAGCACACTAATTATGAAATAAGGCTCAATAGGTCGTGTGGAAGAACTGAGCTTCCTCAAGAATGTTGCACACTAATTTTAAGATATGACGCAATACGCAGTATGTGGTGCAACGGCCTGTACACAAGCTAAAGCGGAGGATAATTTAACGAAAAACCCAATCAATCACGCAAAATAAAATGATCGGTTGTCGGTAAATTATAGGAACATAGTTGTAGGTTCTCTAAGGTGCTTAATGCTGTACTTAACTTTGTTATGCGGGAGCGAGCACTACAAAAGACCTCTCCGGACGCGTACAAAAACTTGAATGTTGGTTCTCAGCAACAAGCAGTAGAGCAGGATTGCCAGCCGTACCAATCGAAATGTTTTATTGTAATAAAACTTATTCTTGATAAGGTACGGAGAGCACAATCAAGGCATCCGAGGATGCCAGATGATGCTGTCACCGCCAACGGCTCCTGGGATGAATTTCAAAAGTTGGTAATACTGATTTTTATGATAATAGAAAAGCTAATCATTCTCACAGTGCAGACTGCTATGTATCATCTATGAGGCAATGCTGCATGGGTTCAGCAATCCACATACTCAAATTAGTCAACATGTAGGCTAGTTTGCACAATTTGGCAGGCAGCGCACGCGAACATTGATAAGAATTATGTGATGCGCACTTGAAATCTTGAGATGAAGCGCACGTGAAGAAACCTTTCAAAATATCGCATGCGGGGACAATTTTTCAAAAAAAATCGTTTATGCTAAAATTTTGTGCACGCATTTTCCTTCATAGCATATTAACCACTGCGCATCACCATCATTGAAGAACTACAAATATAGTTGACCCAACAGTCCGAATCGTCAGCGGTTACTGAGATAAAGGAATATAAACCAATATCGCATTTTTTGTCTGGAGAATAAAAAAATTGACGATTCACAATACAACGGGCAATATAAGTCAAGACGAAGCGCATCAGCGTTAGGTATGAATGCAACAAAAGCTAAACTGTAATATTGAATTACGCCCTGAATGGTTTGAAAGACAATTTAATATTACTGTATTTTGGCAATAGATGAAAATAAACACCGACGTCACACATGTTATGGAAACAAATTTGCTACAATATTCATGGAACAGACAGCGGAGTGGAAGTGCGAAATTACGCATCCTTAGTATTAATAATTTTTAATAAGAACTGACAATGGTCGTTAATTATTATTCATAATTACCATATGCAAGAGTATCATCTAGATGTTACATTCTGTTTTATAGGACGCCTGATTGGTGAAATTGCGTCTATGTGCGGTCATCTCAAACTCTACACAGATGTAATTCTGTAGTCTGTTACGCGGCGCTCGCACCTGTAGCTCTCAGTTTTGTATACATTTGTCAGTGTCTTTGACAGTAGCGCACGTAACTCTACAAACATACTCTGCGAGGGCACGCAAAGGTCTAGATATGCCGATCTCAACTTCTGAGGCGCACGGCTGGTTCGGTTCTTAATGTTCGTCGATGAAAATGCACGAATGTTCTTGAACCCCGTGCGTAATTGTGCAATCTGGCATGTAGGCTGTAGGCTATAAGTATCAGCAACCAATGTAGGGCTGGATTCAAGAACTTTTCTCACAAAATGTACATTCGGTATGACCGAAACATTTACCCAGCAAGTTTGAGTAGACAACCTAACAATAGTAGAAAGGAAATACAGAACTCAAAGTTTGGTTTGAGGCGAAAGATTCTAATACTAGTGAAAGCGTCTAAACAGTCTCTGGCTCGTCCTAAATCCCTAATGAATACATTCTGGCAGGCCCGCACGTGCACTGCCAGTACGGACGCTGTTGAACGGAATTTTAACTTGTCAATCTGTTTACCCCCTTAAGATTTTGCCTTATTGGTTACGCAAAGAAGCACGAGTCATAAAGAGGCTGGAGCGTTACACTCATCACACCACCTACGTCAATATGTTTGAATAAACGAACAAATATTTTATGTGTCTAAACAGAGGGGTTATTATGGATAAGATAGATTGTTGAGTTTAGTACAACGACCAAATCGGCATCGTGTGTTTATGGTATGACTTCTCCATTCATCAGCGCTCTCGTGCCTGTCTCGGTGCCTTGACTGGTGATCATGTCGGTGCCTATGTCGGTGCCCATGCCAATGCCCGTGTAGGTATCCGTGTCGTTATTCGTGATGGTGCCATATCAATGCCAGTGTCGGTGCTTGTGTCGGTGCTCGTGTTGGTGTCTGTGTCAGCGCCCGTATCGTTGCCCATGTCAGTACACAAGTCAGCCGCCGCGTTTGCATCAGAATAGGCATTGATCTCAGCACACGTCTCAACTAAAACGTGCGTCAAAATTTTATTTGTCGATAATAAATACTTATTTTGATAATAGTCAATAATTTGATCAATTAATTATAGATAAGCCTGACTAAAATCCTACTACGCAGTTGAAAGAAAGAAACGTTAAAAATTGCAGCCGAGGTGTAGCGCGACCTGAAGTTCTCCAGGCAGTGCATATAAAAGAAAACGAGCCAAACAAAGTTCTCGGATGCATCGAGAGGCAGTTCTAGTACAGAGACAAGGAACTTGGTCTACCCTTGTACATTACCCTAGTCAAAATACTCCTAGAATATGCTGTCCAATTCAGGTTCCCCACCATCGTCCATGACATTGAGAGACTAGAAAGGGTTCAAGCTAGGGCAACAAAGATGGTCACATCCATCAAGCACAACGGGTACCAAAGAAATCTAAGAGAACTAAAAATCTTCATCCTATATAAGAATAGACTACGAGGGCAACTCATGAAGACCATCAAAATCTTGAAAGGTTTCAACAACATATAGCACATAAATTAATCTCTTTACGTTAGAAAAACACCCTACTAGGAACCATGGCCTGAAATTTCAAGCAAAGAGATTCAACACTCGACCTTGTGATAACCTGATGACCTACAAAATCGTCAACGTCTGAAATAGACTTCTGCTAACAGTGAAAAAGAGCGGATCAGTGGACACGTTCAACTACTAGACACGGAGCCAAGTTAGTAGACAGTTTGGGGAGCTAGGGGAGTGGGGGACAGCCTTGCCGGACATGGCAGGCAAACAAGGCTTGCACTGCTTAGCCCCCAACATCCCAATCGTCTCCTGAAACCAGTCGTTGAGATGGTAGGAAGGTTACCCTGAGCCCAATTACTGAGAGAGATGCACCCCTGTGCAGAGCACCGTGGTCAAACAGGGCCCACCCTGTGCAGTCCCAAAAAAGTCAGCATCCATAGCTACGACCACCACACCGGCCTTCAGTGCCCACCCAAGAGAAGCTGGCGACCTGCTTGTGGTGAGAGAGGCTAAGCTGTATCGCCTCACGATACAGCGAGCCAAGCGCCAGCGCAGTATGACAAGAGAGTGCCCTACCCTAATATACCGGTCCCTGGTAGGGCAGAGACAGCTAAGTCTTGAGCCTCTAGCCACACTGCACCCCACCTTCCCCAAAATTGATGGGAGGGGGGAGATGGAGATCCCATGACGGTTACAGATCAGAGGGGATGTTCTGCAGCACTTGAGCCTTATATTGGCTAGTGTGACTAAAAAGATTTATACACGGCAATCTCTGCCCATCCTTTAAACTGGAGGATAGGCAGAGATTGCCTGTTTGTATCTCTAGTTCATTGTAACTCTTTGTAGCTCTCCTAACCGTGTTACTCACTCATAATCGTGTTACTCTCTCATAACCGTGTTACTCTATCATAACCATGTTACCCTCATAACCGTATTACTCTCTCGTACCCGTGTTACTCAGTCATACCCGTGTTATTCACTCATAACCGTGTTACTCTCTCATAACCGTATTACTCGCGCATAAACGTGTTACTCTCTCATAGCCGTGTTCCTCTCGTAACCGTTACACTTTCTCATAACCGTGTTACTCTCTAATAACCGTATTATTCTCCCATAACCGTGTTCCTCACTCATAACCATGTTACTCTCTCATAACCGTGTTACTCTCTCATAACCGTGTTACTCTCTCATAACCGTGTTACTCTCGCATAACCGTGTTACTCTTTCATAGCCATGTTACTCTCTAATAACCGTATTACTCTCTCATAACCGTGTTCTTCACTCATAACCGTGTTACTCTCTCATAACCTCGTTATTCTCTAATAAACGTGTTACTATCTCATAACCGTGTTACTATCTCATAACCGTGATATTATCTCATAACCGTGCTACTCTCTATTAACCGTGCTACTCTCATAATCGTGTTACTGTCCCATAACCGTCTTACTCTTTCATAACCGTGTTCTCTCTCGTGAGAGAACACGAGAGAGAACACTCTTAAGTGCCCATGAATGCATCGAGCCAGCCCGTATCCCATCTGACGAACGTTAGTCTGTTTTCCTTCCCAAAACTTTGCTTGTTGCAGTTATCTGCCAGAAGGCAGAAAATAGATTGTGGTCAGCAGTTTTGCTTGTCATTGCTATTGGTTCGGACTAGGTCAGCTCCACTAGCTTTAGTTGACGATGTTTTCAAGTTGCGTACAGCTCTTCTATTGATTATTGGCATAGTATACGTTTGTTTTATGTTGTATAGTGATCCTTACCACAAGATGGAAATTTCCATTTAACGAGTGGCCACTCATCTTTACGGCCCACAGGGTCTTTTGATGTCACATAATTGAGTTAGACCAGCGGCAGACCCTCAGTCGCGGAATATTTTTTTGGGCAACGAACATGTTGGCATCTAACCAGCGATAGACTCACTACCCATTCCACCTTCAAGACTTGCCAACCCTAGAGATTGGTTCCTGGACAGATACAAATTGTAGTGGTGTACCCCAGGTAGTGTAAGGGCTTGCGAAGTCGAGTTCCGCATTGCTCTCCCTCACGTCAGCTGTCGCGCAGTTCACTTCCTGTAAATAATGTATTTCTTTTATGATTAAGGTATTATATTTTAGACCATTGTAGTAACGCGCATTGGATATGTGTCGTAGATACAGTTTTCCCTCGGGTGTCGGTAATCCTTCCGCACGTCAACTGCAGTTTTCCCTCTGGCGGCGGGAATCCCTCCGCACATCAACTTGCCATCAAGCAGTGCGGGACTCCAGTTCAAAGTTCCCGGCGTATACTGCAAGGAAGCATTCAGCACTAAGGATTTTTGGCGCCACCAATCAGCGCCAAGAGCACCAACAAGGAGTGGACGCGAGCAAATCAGCAGATGAGAAGCGGCACATTATGAATTACAGACATATTATAGTAATAATTTTAGCCCATTACTTGCCTTAGTTAAAAATAGCAATATCTATACAGTTTAAAACGTATGGAGACAAGTTTTGCATTAGAAATAGCGAATCATTGGTCCAGCTACATCAGCAGTTTGGCCGTCTGGCTGTAGCCAATCACTTATCGGCAAGGCCAGAGGCTCAGGCCCGACCGCCAGGCTAACCCTCACTCAGCCTCCATTAGAGGCAACAACAGGTTCTCGAGGCTCATTAAGGCGACAAGTCTTTGTCGCCTCTCCTGTCCTAAGCCAGAGTGACACAAACACCCAACCATGATGACTAGAGACTATACTATTTGTTGCTTTAATTAACGTGTGGGGATAATATTCCCGCTCCCATTATGTTTGGTTGTGATTACATTTATATAATTGGTCATTTAAAGTAATAAATCACCACTTGCACTGCCTTGTTTCCTTCTATCAAAATGTCAATTTGAATCTTTTTATGTGGTGCTACAATTTGAATTGCATCATATCAGATCTCACCAATAAACTAAATTTACATATGAATTCTCTTGTAATTCCACCTCCTTGGGTCAATATCATTAAGGTCAAATCCTAAAACTCAGCCAGGTAAATACCTTAAAGTAGTTTGCTGCCAGACCAATGATTTAGGTAGCTCTGTCTCTTCGTAACAGGTATTAGTTCATAGAATAATAATATACTTGATTGCTTGAGCAATCTGGAGCCACTTATTTTCTTACAAATAGTCATAGTAGGGATGCATAGCGTATGACAACTGTAACGGTCCCGCCGACGGGTTAACTTATGTTGCGTGCAGCTGGATATATTTTCTGACTACGTTACGACCATATTGTTGGAACCTTGCCTTTCCAACCTAACCTAACTTAGTGGTACGTGTTTCTATCCTGCGGGACATATGTACGTGTTTCTAACCCTCGAGGCAAACGAATGTAATATTCTAGGTAGTTCAAACCCGCGGCAAAAATATATATTTTTAATATGCCAATCTGTCATTCACACATTAGTTTTCACCGCTTTAAGCAGCCATACGCCCCTCGGATAGATAAGTAGCCATGTTTCTTCCATAGAGCAATTGAGATGAGAGTTAAAAGGAAAGAAGTTAAAAAATGAAAGAAGTACCTATATATTTATCGTCATATAGTGCATCTGAATTAGGCAGATTCAAAACTCTACATTCATCATCATAGAGCATCTGAGTTAAGCAGATTAAGTACTCTACATTCATCGTCATAGAGCAACTGAAATAAGCAGATTAAGTACTCTACATTCATCGTCATAGAACATCTGAGTTCAGATGGTTGCACTGTTAAAATGGTATGGATTTGAAAGTGTAGATTGGAAACCATTGCCTACTAATTTTCGATCTGACCGGATACACCGGGATGACAGTGGCCATTAAGGTGGCTCACTTAGTGGACATTCGTAAGCCCGTCACTTTGACGCAATGATGTGCAACGCTGGTAGGAAAGACGTGGTCATTAAGGTGGCTCACTTAGTGGATATTCGTGAACCCGTCACTTTGATACAATTATGTGCAATGCTGGTAGGAAGAAGTGGTCATTAAGTTGGCTCACTTTAGTGGATATTCGTGAACCCGTCACTTGGACGCATTGATGTTCAATGCTGGTAGGAAAGAAGTGGTCATTAAGGTGGCTCACTTAGTGGATATTCGTGAACCCGTCACTTGGACGCAATGATGTGCAATGCTGGTAGGAAAGAAGGGGAGTCCAGCGTTCGCGCTAGAATTATTTCCGCACATGCGCACTATCGCCACTTCACTTCACCTCACAGTCATGGCAGGACACTGTCATAACCGCAAAAATCTTTCATCACACGTGCTTTCGACCTAAACGACATTTCAGCCCACACGCATTTTCCGCCACTTCAAAATCTGCCAATGTCATCTCTGCCACTATCTTTACACCAAAACAGACGTACCAACCTACTGGTTATCACTTTAATGAAACTTCAATAAAAAAACGCTAAAAAACAGCATTACGTACTCTGAAAAAATACGTATGTTTACCCCGCGGGTTAGAAATACGTACCTTTGCCCCGCGAGTTAGAAACACGTACCCTAGGTTAGGTTAGGTTGGGTAGGAGAAGTTTCATTAAAGTGATAACCACTAAAATGGTACGCCTCGTGGCTGATTCTGACGTGGGCTGAGACAGAGTTTAGGCAGAATGTCACTGGCAGATACGACAGTGGCTGGTATGACTGAGGAACGCTGTGGATGTTCGCTTTTCAAAATGGTACCGTAGGTAGGTAGTCGGAACAACTTGTGGCTGATAAGGCAGTTGGCGGAGATGAAAGGGGCTGATCTGATGTTAGCTATAAAAGAATTTAGCGCCAGGGATAGCGACCCTTCTCAACAAATAGCCTGCCCGCGGACGTCGAGCGGGGGACCAGCATCAGTCGACACGAAAGACGTTGCTCTCTATCAAATTTGTAATAGCATATTAGTAGCAATCTCTACACAGTGCATTCCAAAACAAAGGATGTCTGTATGTATTGCTGAGCTTGACTAACGCAATAAACGAACTCCCATGTGGCCTCCACATATGATGGTGCTATTCTCAAATTCGAACTCTTTTATTGAAAACATTGTTTACAAACATTATGATGTTACAAAAAACAGCAGCTCAAGCCTTTATGTAAGCACTCTAAGTGCTTTTCAGGCTAACACAAACACTATCATACACCTAATCATAAGCCTACAGAAATTTCAATACACCTACAGATAACACGGGTACGGATACAGATATTAAATTCGCACTCATATACACATTACACCAGATCGGACTTCACAACAAATTAGATTACAATACAACAATGAATGCACCAATGAATGTATCGCTCAGTAATGTCCAGTTTCAGAGCAGCCTTAAAATGCAGCAAGGATGAGCAATGCCTTAAATTTATTGGGAGGGAATTCCCCACCGTACGAAGAGTATATGCCAAGGATCGTTGGGTTATTGTCAGTCGCTTAAAACCAGGGACTGGATTACTGCTATTATGAATTGAATAATTGTGTTGTGGGTGAGACAATTCTGATTGAGCATTCTTGTTGAAGACTTCTATAGCCTGTATGAAAAAAGGCAGATCTCTTATTTTTAAAATGCCAGTTTCTTTGAACAGTAGGTCGGTGGGATCCAAGTATCCTTTTCCCGTGATAATGCAGACTGTCTTTTGTGCGACAAAAATAATTTATCCAGATGAACACGGCATGCGCTGCCCCATACAATATTACAGTAAATGAGATAAGGGTAAATAAAATTGTGATACAAACCAACCAGTTTTTGCTTCAGTGAGAATGTGGACCAAGGAGTGGACAAAATAGGTTGTTTGATCAAGCGTAGCCTCAACAGACTCAGACTAGGTTAGATATTGATCGATACGCTTCCCATATGCTCTGAGGTTCAGCCCAGTATCTAGTATACATTGTACACATTAAACATCTGCTTCTTCGAA
Organism: Gammarus roeselii; assembly: GCA_016164225.1. Taxonomy (NCBI): domain Eukaryota; kingdom Metazoa; phylum Arthropoda; class Malacostraca; order Amphipoda; family Gammaridae; genus Gammarus; species Gammarus roeselii. The sequence goes on from SDVV010014840.1 coordinate 9,379, forward strand.
AATGGTGTCTCACGGTATCCAATATTGAAGAGCAACTGTGCTGATAGATCCAAACTACCGCAGAAATGAAACCAATGTCGCTTAATTGGCTCAATAAGCACATTGTCCTATCAATTAGTACGTTTTCATAGTTGTGGTAATGTTAGTGTGCTTAAAAGTTTAAAAGTTTACAAATGCTCGTGTAAGCCTTTTTGTGTGTAAGAGAGCAGATGCGATTTTTTTTATTTTAATAGTTTGTAAGTCACTGTTCGCTCGGAGTGACCCACTTCACACATTAGCGGAGCGGTGGTCACGTAGAGTCTCCCTTTACACGAGTCACTGCTCGCTCGGAGTGACACACTTCACACATTAACGGAGCGGTGATCACGAGGAGTCTCCCTTTACGTGAGTCACTGCCCGCTCAGAGTGACACACTTCACACGTTAACGGAGCGGTGATCACGAAGAATCTCCCTTTACATGAGTCACTGATCGTTCGGAGTGACGCACTTCACACATTAACGGAGCGGTGATCACAAAGAGTCGTCCTTTACTTGAGTCACTACTCGCTCGGAGTGACGCACTTTACACATTAACGGAGCGGTGATCACGAAGAGTCTCCCTTTTCACGAGTCACTGCTCGCTTGGAGTGACTCACTTCACACATTAACGGAGCGGTGATCACGGAGAGTCGTCTTCTACTTGAGTCACTGCTCGCTCGGAGTGCCGCACTTGACACATTAACGAAGCGGTGATCACGAAGAGTCGCCCTTTACTTGAGTCACTGCTCGCTCAGAGTGCCAAACTTCACACATTAACGGAGTGGTGATCACGAAGAGTCTCCCTTTACGTGAGTCACTGCCCGCTCGGAGTGACACACTTCACACGTTAACGGAGCGATGATCACGAAGAGTCTTCTTTTACATGAGTCACTGATCGTTCGGATTGTCGTGTCACACATTAACGGAGCGGTGATCACGATGAGTCTCCCTTTACACGAGTAACTGCTCGCTCGGAGTGACACACTTCACACGTTAACGGAGCGGTGATCAAGAAGAGTCTCCCTTTACATGAGTCACTGATCGTTCGGAGTGACGCACTTCACACATTAACGGAGTGGTGATCACGAAGAGTCGTCCTTTACTTGTGTCACTGCTCGCTCGGAGTGACGCACTTTACACATTAACGGAGCGGTGATCACGAAGAGTCTCCCTTTACACGAGTCACTGCTCGCTCGGAGTGACGCACACACACTTCACACATTAACGAAGCGGTGAACACGAAGAGTCGTTCTTTACTTGAGTCATTGCTCGCTTGGAGTGACGCTCTTCACACATTTACGGAGCGGTGATCACGAAGAGTCTCCCTATACGTGAAACACTGCTCGCTCGGAGTGACACACTTCGCACGTTAACGGAGCGGTGATCACGAAGAGTCTCCCTTTACATGAGTCACTGCTCGCTCGGAGTGACACACTTCACACGTTAACGGAGCGCTGACCACGAAGAGTCTCCTTTTACATGAGTCACTGCTCGCTCGGAGTTACACACTTCACACGTTAACGGAGCGGTGATCACGAAGAGTCTCCCTTTACTTGAGTCACTGCTTGCTCGGAGTGCCGCACTTCATACATTAACGGAGCGGTAATCACGAAGAGTCTCCCTTTACGTGAGTCACTGCTCGCTCGGAGTGACACACTTTAAACGTTAACGGAGCGGTAATCACGAATAGTCTTCCTATACATGAGTCACTGATCGTTCGGATTGTCGCACTTCACACATTAACGGAGCGGTGATCACGAAGAGTCTCCCTTTACACAAGTCACTGCTCGCTCAAAGTGACGAACTTCACACATTAACAGAGCGGTGATCACGAAGAGTCGTCCTTTACTTGAGTCACTGCTCGCTCGGAGTGACGCACTTTACACATTAACGGAGCGGTGATCACGAAGAGTCTCCCTTTACACGAGTCACTGCTCGCTTGGAGTGACGCACAAGCACTTCATACATTAACGGAACGGTGATTACGAAGAGTCGTCCTTTACTTGAGTCACTGCTCGCTCGGAGTGACGCACTTCACACAATAACGGAGCGGTGATCAAAGACAGTCTCCCTTTACGTGAGTCACTGCGCGCTCGGAGTGACACACTTCACACGTTACCGGAGCGGTTACTACGAAGAGTCTCCCTTTACACGAGTCACTGCTTGCTTGAGCGATACGCTTCACTTATTAACGGATCGGTGATCACGAAGAAACTCCCTTTACAGGAGTCACTGGTCGTTCGGATTGTCGCACTTCACACATTAACGGACCGGTGATGACGAAGAGTCTCCTTTTACACGAGTCACTGATCGTTCGGGTTGTTGCACTCCACACATTAACGGACCGGTGATCACGAAGAGTCTCCCTTTATAAGGGAACAGGCGTCGTTCAAAGCATAAAAATAATCCACATAAATCCTGAAGGTCTGCAAATTCGATTAATTATTTTGTGGCTAGTATTGTTTAGAACCTGTTAAAATTGCGTGGTGTAATGCTACTCACTTACCATTATGTTGATGACTCACTTTTTAGCAGAGGGGCACAACTGAAGCAGACGCCGTCATCTCTTGCATGGTAAGACAGTATCTAAGATGCACTCTCTTGCATGGCAAGACAGTATCTAAGATATATTCGGTATCGAATCATGTTTTTTCTACTATCGTCACCAAACATACACAAACCAATGACAAAACAAATCATGCGATGGACCGGTAAATAAAGGGAGACAAAGGCAAGTCGTTTCTAAGCGATATTCACTGACTCCGGTTGGAAGCAAAAATAATAGAAGGATGAAACGTCTTAGTTTTTCATAAAAAAAAAACGAGCAAGCAATCCTTTTCTGGAGAAGCAAGGACTGACATACGAACGGGCAAGGCTATAATCTAGGTATGATTGAGTCCACACGGGACGCCTCATGCGCAGTTTGAACATCGGAATTTATAATGTTAGCTTTGTCGTGGTAACTGTGAGGAGAAATTGCTTTGAAATAGAGGCGAACGGCAGCCCACTTCAACCCTCTTGTGACATAGCGTGGGATTACGAGAGAGTAAAACCGAGAATCATGAATTTCAAAACCGTTAAACTCAATTTACCGACCAAGCAGAACAAAATACCCGCAAAGCATGCGTTCAAAACGCGTAAACCAAGAAATACATTAACAAAAAATAACTCACCATGGCCACAATTTGAATGATTGTCTTTTGATCAAACGTGAAATGCAGTAGGTCCGATGTAAATATTAGTGATGCGTATCCGAGTCCAGTATATTGAATACATCAAGAGAAAAGGTGAAAATATGTAATTAATAAGATGAGTGAGGGGTCAACCTGTCACCTGCGTGTGACATTTACTATGTCTTTAATAATGTGTAAGGTAATTATTCTATAAGTCATGTCCCCCGAATTGTGAAATTGGATCATGAGCTTTGTTCCCTTTTGCCTATGTTAGTTCAATGGTACCTTGAACCAACATACGCTGAAATGATCAAAATAATACAATGAAACTAGTTGACAGACTCTATCCCATCCTTTCGTGGTCCCTTGTCAAACAGAAAAAAAAACATTGTAAAGATGGGTACAGAGAACTGTCCAGCCCATGGTTGCACGCCCTAAGCAAAATATCAAAATGTAATAAAAAAATTGCATTCAGCTATCCCAATAACAGGTGGCGGGCAAAGAGGTGCTGCCTGCAAGTAGGACTCAGTGGTCAAAAATGGTGATGGGAGTCACCATTATCTGCTGAGTTCTTCTTCTGCCTTCACCGGCCGGGGTGCGGGATGCAGATCCAAAAGTGGCCAGTCACTGGCTGCTGTGGCTACTGGCGACAGCCTGAGCAAGATCAAAATGTTGGTAAAGATGCAGTCTACTCTCAGCCAATTGAAGGATCAGGATGTCCGCGCAGCGTTTGTGGCCGGAAAAGTTATAAAGACTGACAATCCTGCTATGATACATGTCTGTCTGGATGTCATAGGATAACTTCTAACCCCTAAGTGGTCACCATAAGATGCAGTACTGGAGACGGCGGCTGCAGTGTCTGCCTTCCACCTGGAATTCCTAGGAAGTACAAGGAGAGTGACCAAGTCTTCAAGTTGCCTCATCCGACCACTCTTCTGGAAGAGCATTCTTATGCAACGTGGATGAGGGCCATCAACAAGTTTCAGGACAGCAAGTACTGCCTGCGAAATGCTGTCAAACCTAAACCAGATTTTATACCACCAAAGCGCGAGTATAGAGAGAAGGCTGCCTTCCTTTCTCCATTGGAAACAAGTTTTTCAAGTGACGAGCTGTCACTAGAAGAAAACCGAAGAAAACAGGAACCGAGGAGAGTAATCTTTGCCTGTGATCAGGATGGTTGCAGGCCTTGTCGTACGCGTTCACGATCCAAACATCATTCACGTACATTCTTTCGACGATCTCATTTGGTTGCAGACCTCACCACCAGTTCCTTGTTGACGGTCATTTGGTGAGGTAGTGTGTGGCTAGTCCTCCTCTGGCTGATATATGATTGAGGAGGTCACTTCATTTGCTTCAATTGCTGTCTTAATCATTAAAACACGGCAAATGCTAAACAGGCCGATTTAGAACTGTTCTTCGGGCTATTCAGCAAAGTGGGGGTCACATCTAAACACAGTGTTTATGTGTTTGCGACAATCAGGCCCACTTTACTTTATTCAAACATGCAAGGGTAAAAAATATCTCGCTGGCCTTCTTTGCTCGGCTTCCCCATCTACGGGAAGTGCGCAAACCGCAGACTCTCGGTGCCTCGGTAAGCCATACACCCAAAAACCTCACCCCTACTCGAGACAGCTTACCGCAAACAATGCGGCAAGAGCCTCTCGCTTCCTGTCCCATCTGTCACATCAGTTCACTGCGTTCATCACACATCAGTTCATTGCTTACCCCGCACATCACACCCGCACCGCAATTAATTGCGTTCAACGCATTTCGCTCTTTGTAAGGGACGCCATACCGCTGCTGCTGGACATCATACCATCTGCTACGGGACATCGCGCCGCTACTACGGGACATCACAGCGCTGTTACGGGACATCGCACCTCTGTGGAACATGGTACCATCAACACACGTCTCTTTCAAGCAACAGCTTTTGTTTCAGTGCGTGTCTACGTGTATGTTGTACTCGTCGATGCACACTCGAAAAATACTTTCCTTTATTTTATTAGCATGTGTTAACAATATTGACTATAGTGCCAATATTGTTAGGTGAAACTCTTGTGTTGATGTTGTGATGATCAGGAACAGTCCCTCAAGTAACCTACTCCGTCTGCACCTTCAGAC
>SDVV010014841.1:0-14691 GCA_016164225.1 Gammarus roeselii
GTACGTACGTACGTACATACATACACGCATACATACATGCGTACATACATACTCAGATGATAACCAAGGCGAGCGATGGCAGGCCTAATGTTAAAAAAAAAACATGCAATCGCATTATAATAGCTAGATGCATGCCGAGATTGGAGTCAGTGTTACGTTGAGTGTAAGTGGAGCAGGATGGCTCATCCTCAAATAGACAACTATGAATGTTCACGTGGCAAAAATTAGTTTACGTGTTTTGGAAGAAGAAATCTCCGAAGATGATATGAGTCGGTTCAAACAAATATTGAATAGTGTTGAAAATATCAGTGATCTCAGAATGAGTATAACAGGAATAAAAAAAGTGGGAGATAACATTCATATATGGATGGAGGAAAAAGGAAGACGGCTCTGGTAACTAATGTCGACGGGTTACAGTCGTATGTAACAAATTTCAAGGGAAATAAGAAAGCAAATCTCGAAATGGATATGATCCAAGTGGAAAATCATCATGTCTGAAATAAAGCTGTGGTAGTGAGAAACGGATTTTAACTAAGGACAAAAGAAAATCTGGAACGTATACAACAATTCCTCAATGATGAAGATCAGAATGACTTTGAATTGGAGAAGTTTTGAATACTTAAGGTCCAAGAATAAGAAGCACAGCATTTGTGGACTCACGGGAACGGAACAGCTTTCGGTATCCGCATCAAAGATATGCTGAAGTATATGAAGGATTTTGAGAGGAAACTGAAACATCGTGATGATGAGTATGGTTGGATGTACGAACAATGCTGTTACAAATCAAAAGAATGAGTTAGAAAGTTTTGATGAATTCAGCAAGATCTGTAATTAATACTAATAATTCAGTAATAGGCCGTGTCAATTCTTATTCAAATGTTTATATTATCCTAAAACTCAATGGTAAAGCAATGAATTGCATGCATCGTGTCAGTCGGAGGTAACATCGAATTTTCGAAATCAGTAGAAGAATATGTTTCACGGCATCAAACGAAACTCAAAATGTCGCTCATGACAAATTTAAACATTGCTACAAACCTATCTTGGGGTTCAATGTTTTAGATGAGTTACAGATTGGTAGGACAAAAATCGGAGTCCGATCAGATCTTGCTCAGTCAAGATTGTGATTCTGTTGTGGAAGGATGGAGTATAGCTTGAGTCGTCGTTTGTTCGAAAGAAATGGGGTAACGGTGGTGTGTAATCTGTGCAAAAAAGAAATAAAATTGAATTAACATAAATCCACGAGTAATGTGTGGCTACATCTGAAACGAAGTCATCGTCAAGTATATGAAAATTATAGGAAAGAAAAGGCAAATTAGACATGCAAGTTGTCAAAGAATGTCATGTCAGGAGATATTGAAGTAAGTGTGGTAGACCTAGTATGAGACGGAGTGTTCGTTTGTGTGAAATTGGATACAAATATGAAATACTTGTAACATTCAAACCATCTAAGATTGAAAATCTGTCCTCTCTGCCAACTAATATGGGTTGAGAGTGACTACAAAGTAGAAAGAATTCGGTGAAATTTTTATAAAGAACCGTGTGGAGGGGTTCATATGTATATATCAATTACTGAATACCATACATAAGGTTAGGTTAGGTTAGGTTAGGTTTTTGATGGGTGTGAATAACACGTAAAAGTGATTTAGAACTGTGTCAAATCAAGATAAAGATTCATATGAAACTAGCTATAACATTCAAATAACGATGTAATTACCTATGAAATAATGGATGAAATTTGCTAGATCAAAATTGGAAATGTGAATCAAAACTGCATAGGATCGATCAAAATGTGGAGTCAAGCGGAGATATTTGTTATGCGTTAATCCTAAAACACTAAAAAAAGGGTATGTAAGCATGAAAAAGTCGATCGATAATACTTTATTCTTGGATAGAATAGATTAAATTAGGTTGGGATGCTTAGATCTATCAACCTAACATGCCGTGAAGCTGATCCACTTTAAATATTTTGCAACATAAGCAAGGGATGTTGTTCTAATGGAAAAATGCTACAGATGTTAACCGCCCCTATATATGCATACAAATGTGTGAATGTGTCTACATTGTGTGTGTTATTGAAAAAAAAAACTACAGAAAATAGAGCTATGTGGAGGGATTTGATATGAATATATCATAAATCGACGAATAAGTTTCATACGTAAGCAGAAAATCTCGAACGATGACATATAATTCTTGGTTTAGTTGGTTATGTTGGGTTGCCTAGGTATTGATGCATCTGGCAGTGTATGGTCCCTCTTTTCGCACAAAATGTGTGTAACTGCCTACATGGTGTCAACAAAGTGACGCTAACGACCCTGAATATATGCATTGTGTCGACACATGTGTCGACACACTGACGCTAACGACCCTGTATATATGCATTGTGTCGACACATGTGACGACACAGTGACGCTAACGACCCTGTATATATGCATTGTGTCGACACATGTGCCGACACAGTGAGGCTGACGACCCTGTATATATGCATTGTGTTGACACATGTGCTGACACAGTGATGCCAACGACCCTGTATATATGCATTGTGTCGGCACATGTGCCGACACTGTGACGCTAACGACCCTTAATATAGGCACTGTGTCGACACATCTGTCGACACAGTGACGCTAATGACCCTGTATATATTCATTGTGTCAACACATGTACCGACACAGTGACGCTAACGACCCTGTATATGCATGTCAAAGTGTAGATACAAATTGGACTCAAATTGATACTCATTCAGTTAACGGTCTGCTTTCGGTTTAGAAGGATGTCGCCAAGTTTGATATGGAAATATTTTACCAGAAAGGACGATGCGGGGTATGTGTTATTTGCAGTGTGGAGATAAAACTGTGCAAATCAAGCTCCACGTTCGGGTTTTGGCGTCATCTCAAAGACCACCATTATCATGAATATGATAATTTCAAATTTGAACAAGGGAATACAAGCTCTAAGGATGCAACGGGTGTATTGATAGAACATAATAAACCGGACCTGGGTTTCCAAAATAACGATATGGACAGGGTGCGAGCAGTAAAGAAAGTGTGATGCCACTAACATCCAAACGTAGAACGTGTAAAGATGGGGTCAAAAGGGGGGAGGACACCCAAACCTCAGACGAAATGGAATATAATTAAAATATGGGGGAAACGTGGGATACTTTAAGTGGATTGGATACCAGTGACAGTGATATTGAAACGTATGATAGTGATTCCGAGGAGGTGTCATGTGAAGAAAAACCTTCAAAAAATGAAGGAAATCGAATTATCAAATGGGGTAATGAAATGGTATCAAGTATAAGAAGTGTATAATTGGACAATAAAATAAAATGTATACAAGTCTTTGTTTCAAAATTGTTGGTAAAGAAACATGAAGAGAATATAGCGAATGGTGATGTTGGCGCCAGTAAGAACAAGCTTGAAAATAGTCGATGTCATGAACATGCAGCTATAATTAAAAGGTTGAGTATTATGGGCAAGCACCTATACCAGTCATAAACAAAAACATGACATGAAATCAATCTTTGGTATTGTGTAATTATAAATTCCCAACTTAACTGAGAAAAGACACCCAAGGTAATATAGGAGGAGAAAAGAAGGGAGATAGGGAAGCCTGCATGAAAATCAAGGACGCTGTTGCTTCACAGCGGGTAATCTTGTCACTGGTGAGGCTTGATTTACAGTGATGGAAGCAAGGTCCATGAGTTTGGTCTCAGAGGCGTGCCAGCAGGAGGTTGGCGTACAAACAGAGATAGTTGATTTACTGTTGTGCTAAATAATAATAATAGTAATAATAATAATAATTATTATTATTATAATTATGATAATAATAATAAAATAATAATATTGATATTACTACTACTACTACTACTACTACTACTACTACTACTACTACTACTACTACTACTACTACTACTACTACTACTACTACTACTACTACTACTAACTACCACTACTTCTACTACTACTACTACTACTACTACTACTACTACTACTACTACTACTACTACTACTACTCAGATACAGACACTAGGCCGCATCCCCCAGAAAGAGGGGTGGCCGACGGCAAGGCACACCTCACACCCACATACGCTCGCACTCACACAACTTAGCCCTTTCGTGCTAAAGGGTCCGGCCGGCACCCCCTCAACATACACTCCGGGTCACGAGTGCAGTCCGAGGATCCGTCGTCAGCAGCAGGGTCCGACAGTTTTCACTGGTTTACCCCCGCCGCGTCATAATGACCAGGCTCCCCCCCTCCCACAACCATCCCGACAGCGGGATGCCAAGGGCAGGAAAGCACATCAGAGCAGCGTCAAAATCAACCATTCACAACCATTCTCCACTCACGCCGGCTCTTTGCACGCTCTCGCCACCTCCACATTCATGTCTCTCATTCCCAACGCCTGCTTCACACCATCCACCCATCCAAACATTGGTCTACCTCTAGGCCTGCGACCGCTCGCCTCCGCATTCATCACCCTTCTCACCAATCTCCCTTCATCCATCCTCTCCATGTGCCCGAACCATCTCAGAACACGCGCATCCACTCTGTCCTTCAACTTCTTCACCATCCCTGTTCTGATTCGAACCATGTCGTTGGTGATACGGTCTCTCAGCATTACTCCAGGCATGCTCCTAAACATTTCAGCTCGCAAACATTCAACCTTCTTCTCTCCTTTGCTCTCACCCCCAAGCCTGAGCTCTGTAGAGTACAGTTGGGACAACAACACCCTCATACAGCCCTCTCTTTGCTTCCATCCCCCAACGTTCTACAGCTCATTACACTCTCTAGTGCATCCAGCACTTTACATCCCTTCTTCACTCGAGCCTTCACTTCAGTTTCCACTAGTTCAGTTTTCTCCACATGGGAGCCCAGATACTTAAAACACTGAACTTCCTCCATGAGCTCTCCATTTAGGGTAACACTAATTTTGCTCACATCGACAGTCCTCGAGCATCTCATTACTTAACTCGTACTATTACGACAACTACTACTACTAATAATAATGATAATAATAATACTAATACTAATAATTTTTAATATTTTTTATTAAAATTACAATAATATGAATGATAATTATGTCTATTGAGGCACTCGATGGTACAATAATGGTTACAACAGAAAACAAGTTCAATAAAATATAAAACATTCCTACAAATACATCAAAATTATCGTCTAAAAAAAAGTACACGTGAAGACAGATCAAGATTGAGATATACGACAACAATTTATATAGACACGAGTGCTTACGAGACCTTATATGTGTTATTCCCACATGAATATGTATGTTGTTTCGATCGCTCACATTGTCAGCACGTCGTTGGTTGGTCCTGTTTCAGTCGTGTCGTATGGTTGACAGACTGAGCTAACGCAGCTAGTCTCACAAAATGGCGGTGGTAGAGAGTAGTAATGTAAGTAAATAACTGGTTAACCATTAATAGCTTTTTGTCAACATTGTATTCCCTTGTAGTTACGGTTTGTTTATGTCTTGGGATTTAGAATATTTGATAAATATGTTTGTTTCTAGTAAATTCATGCCATTCAGTATTACTCGTTCAAACTTGTTTTTATTAGCCCAAGTTCTGTTACTTTTTCCAAGCCTATGTCAGTCATGTGTTTACCCTAAAAAATAGCCCAAATGTAAAATGGGAAATTTATTTAACCTAACGTAACTTTTAATTGTATGAATGTAGACATTCCTTTTATATTAAAACAACCTAAAATGATCCCAAAATTATATAATAATCAAGAAAATGAGCATATGTCAGGCTGACACACGTGCCTGCCATACAGCTTGGTACCATCATGGGAATTTGTCAAGAAGCATTGAATTTCTGGATTGGAAGCAGACAACATTACTAATCAGTGGGCGGTTCTGTCTGGCACTTCAAGATAATAAAAGGCTGGTTGGATATAACTGAACATAGAGATTGGATACTTTTAATTTCAATTTTATGACTCCTCACTGAGTTTCAGAAGACTTTTACATTTTTGCATGCAGGATTTTGTGCTTGGCATGGTCAAGCTTTTGTGGAAAGATAAAAGATTCAGAAGAAAATGAACCATTAGCTCATGATGGTACCAAGCTGTATGTCAGGCATGAATGTCAGCCTGACATTAGCTTTTTTTCTTTGTTATTATATAACTGAGAATTTTTGGTAGTAATATAAAAGGAGTGCCTAAATTTGTATTCATATATATACTATAAAGGTAAGTTAGACTAGGTTGGATTACATTAATTCCCCATTTTTGATTTGGGGTATTTTTTAAGGTGAAGCAGGTGGTGAGGAGAGCCAAAAAAGACGCTGAAGCCAGGTGGGGCGGAGGGTTGTGCCAGAATTTTGAGGAGAACATAAAGATGTTTTGGAAAGAGGTGAAAAGGGTGAGAAGGGAAGAAACCAGAAAGAAGGAATGATGAAGGATGAAAATGGTAAGTTGTTGTTGGAAAGTGGTGACGTACGGAAGAGGTGGGCCAAGTTTTTTGATGAGTTGTTGAATGTCGAGCATGACAGAGAGGCTGACATTGTTGCTGTGGGGGGTGGTGCTCGGATGCCAGTTTTAGGAGAAAGACTTGTTGCCGATATTACAAGGAAAGAGGTGTGGGAGGCGGAGGAGGTGATGAAAGCAGGGAACGCCCCTGGTTTGGATGGCGTTGCGACCGAGCGCCTGAAGAAGAGTGGAGTAACGATTGTCGAATGGTTGGTGAGGTTACTGAACTCGAGTTTTGTGTCAGGCCTGGTACCAAGGGAGTGGGGCAGTGCCTGCATTGATGCGCTATATAAGGGCAAAGGAGATGAAAATGAATGCTGCAACTCGAGAGGTATCAGTCCGTTATGTGTGGTTGGTAAGTTGTACGGGAGAGTGCTGATCAAAAGGATTATAAACTGTATGGACTGCGCAATTGGAGAGGAACAGTGTAGCTTTAGGAGTGGTAGAGTTTGTACCGATCAGATTTTTGCAGTGAGGCAGGTCTGTGAGAAGTACCTTGCCTAAGGGAAGGATGTGTTCTGGGCCTTCCTGGATCTGGAGAAGGCATATGACAGGATTAACAGGAAAGTGCTGTGGAAGGTGTTGAGTTGGTATGTAGTGTGCGGACATCTGTTGAAAGCAGTGCAGAGTTTCTACGCTGACAGCCGAGCATGTATCAGAGTGGGGAGCAAGGTGAGTGATTGGTTCACAGTGAAAGTGGGACTGAGACAAGGCTGTGTGATGTCTCCCTGGCTGTTTAACCTCTATATGGATTGAGTGGTCAGGGAGGTGAACGCCAGTGTGCTGGGTCGTAGCTTGGAACTGTTGGAAGCGAATGGGCGGAGTTGGCAGTTGAGCCAGTTGCTATTTTCCGATGATACGGCCCTGGTTGCGGATTTGTAGGAGGAGCAATGTAGGCTAGTGTCCGAGTTTGGTTGAGTGGAGGAAGCTTCAAGTGAATGTTGGTAAGAGTAAAGTAATGAGATGCTCGAGGACTGTCGATGCAAGCAAAATTAGTGTCACCCTAAATGGAGAGCTCATGGAGGAAGTTCAGTGTTTTAAGTATCTGGGCTCCCATGTGGAAATAACTGAACTAGTGGAAACTGAAGTGAAGGCGCAAGTGAAGGAGGGATGTAAAGTGTTGGGTGCACTAAATAGTGTACTGAGCTGTAGGACTTTGGGGATGAAAGCAAAGAGAGGGCTGTATGAAGGTGTTGTTGTCCCAACTGTGCTCTATGTAGCTGAATCTTTGGGGGTGAGAGCAATAGAGACAAAGATTGACTGTTTTTGAGATGAAATGTTTGAGGAGCATGGCTGGAGTAATGCTGAGAGACCGGTTCACCAACAACGTGGTTTGAAACAGAACAGGGATGGTGAAGAAGTTGGAGGACAGGGTGGATTCTTGTGTTCTAAGATGGTTCGTGCACATGGAGAGGATGGATGAAGGGAGATTGGTGTAATGGGTGATGAATGTGGAGGCGAGTGGTCGCAGGCCTAGAGGTAGACCAAAGTTTGGGTGGATGGATGGTCTGAAGCAGGCGTTGGGAAGGAGAGACATGAATGTGGAGGTGGCGAGAGAGCGTGCAATGAACAGGCGTGACTGGAGAATGGTTGTGAATAATTGATTTTGACGCTGCTCTGAAGTGCTTCCCGCCCTTGGCATCCCGCTGTTGGGATGGTCGTGGGTGGGGGGGGCATTATGACGCGGCGGGGGTAAACAAGTGAAAACTGTCTGGCCCTGCTGCTGACAACGGATCCTAAGACTGCACTCGTGACCCAGAGTGTAAGTTGAGGTGCTACCGGCCGGACCCTTTAGCACAAAAGGGCCAAGTTGTGTGAGTGTGAGCGTATGAGGGTGTGAGGTGCCCCTTGACGTCGGCCACCCCCCTTTCTGGGGGATGCAGCCAAGTGTCTGTATCGGTAAACACGTGCCTGACATTGGCGTGGTACGTACGTTAAGCATTGCAATACCTCCCTGACACACAAGACTGACATTGTGTTTAGAACCACACTCCATTATCTAGTCTGCCAAAGGCACAAGAGTTGGAACAAAAGTAAAATGTAGAGGAGCTTGGGAAACAAATTGTGGCTTTGGACATAGATTTAAAAGTCTTGTCTGTCATAAAGTATAAGAATACCCATCAGTTTGAACATGTCAGTCCATTAATTATTTGCTATGTAAATCAACTTCTTCAGGCTATCAAAACCTACATCTCCAATCAATCAATTTATAATCAGTTACTCTGAAACACCTATTTTTGTGATGCTGATAGGGAAATAGAAAATATTTTTACAGTAAATTAACATTAAACGTGAATTGTTCGACTTCATTGAATATTGAAATTGTTGTTAATGATGTATATACAGCTGGTGTGTTTGATGGTTTTTATCAAATGTCATGTAGGTACCCAATTTGACAAGAGGTTGTATATTTTGGGTAGCGGCAACCGGAGTAACCCCCCCTCCCCTGCTGCGGTCAACAAGCCAGGGTGATTTCCCCAAAGATGACAACCAGGGAGACATTATGTACCATTTTTTCGGGCAACAAAACTTTGAAAATGTCACTGATTGACTACAGGAATTGAAAGAGCAGGTCTTTCTTGGCAGCTACTTGAAGAAAATTTATATGTTCACAGAATTTATAAAAAATCGCAAAAGTGAAGGAGTTTTTGTCAGGTCCCTGAAAACTTTGGTTCGGAAAAATCAATGTTCCGCAAACAATTCCCCTCAACTTTTGGTGCAAGGAATCACCCCCAATTAGGGGGCATAGCTGGCCCTCACGTTCCTTCATGATTAATATTTTTTTTTGTTGATGCTAGAATGTTGAACTGTACAGTGTTTTGTGATAATAATGGTAGCTTTACACACCGTAAATACAAAGTTTCTAGGCCACATTATTTTTGAGTTATTCTAAAGTTTTGGATAAATGAGGGGAGTCACCCCTGTCAACACTACTAGTTGGGTAAAAATCTTACTGCTGTAACTATATAACTTCTACAGATGGTCAAAGTGCACCAAAAAGTTACTGCAAATGAAGCTACTCCTATGATGGGATGGCCCTCTGGTTGATGATGCATCTAGCTATGTAATATTATAACAGGGCTGTGGGAATACTCATGTATATTGTAGCTGTTTGTACTGTGGACAATTTGCTTATATGCAAATTAAATTTATGATAAGAATGAGTATTGATAGCTCATTCAAATAATCTTTTGCTGCGAGTAGCTAGTTCAAAGTTGCTCATAATGTTACAACTGATCACTTGCTCTCCTCCATGAACTTTGCAGTTCTCTCTACACTAACTCCTCTCAAACCTAGTCCATACCTTTTGGAGCTATCTGAGCTTTGGATAATGGGATAAAATAGATCTGTGACATGAAAGCACAAGGCAACATATGACTCACAGATGCCCTGTGGTCTTTTTGATCCATGAAGTGGCTTATTACTCCTTGCACATGGATCCAATACTGATAAGGCACAACCTAAAGAATAGATAGTTTGCAAGATGGATGTATTCTAATATAATGTATGAAGATGAATTAAAATGGTTTGAGCATTGCTACAATTGTTCATGTCAAGTTAGATATGATTATGCCAGGGAGGATTTCTTGTCCCAACCAAAGAACCTTAATGAACCACAAAACAATGTCACCTGTGAGGATGACTGATGCTGGGCAGTCAAGGCCATGGAATTTGATATTGGAATATACTCACATGATGAGGTCCTTTCCCAAGGCACTTGAACCAAAGACAACTCTAAGATCTGTAGCTTGTTGTTCTTCAATGAATCAAAGTAGAGGGAAAAATTATAGAAATTAGTCATAGTGAAAAATATAATCAAAGGAACTTGGATTGTCAAGTTGTACTCTATTTAATTTGAAGGTAAGGGAATTTTAAGGATAGAGGCCACTCAACTTGGAACAGATAGGGGAACAAGGCAGAGGTACTTACACCAGGTTTATTCATTATATCAACACCATTTATGCACATAGAATAGAAGCTTTTCAATGCTTACACAGTTCTTGCAAGTTACAGAGGCTTTTCAATAAGCAGAAGTTTCAATTGTGATAAGAAGCATCAATTTAGAACAATGACTTTGATAAATAATTGCATATTCCAGAAAATGAGACCATGACTTATGTTCAAGAGGTAGCAGGAAGACAGAGCTGCAGTGAGATGTGCACACCATGGCTGCTGGGAGGACACTAACCGAGGAGCCAGCAGAAACCCACTAATATAGACAGTACCCCACATTATTGGAACCTGACTGCTTTCCTGAACACCCCCCAAATGTATACATGGCTTTAAAATTGGTCAGCTGGAGCCTTTAGCCTGTCAGCTCTCATACAGTAAACATGTTGTCTCTAATACTGGATAAATAAACTTCAATAAACTGGTATACAATGAAGATATACAAGACAATGGTAAGCTGTATTTGGTATCTTGATGAAGAAGTGACAAATAATAATAAACACCACCTAGGTATAAATTTTAGGCTTTGGTGTTGAATGCCAGTTTGTAGAAGATGTTGTTTAGGAACACAAGGTTCAACTCCTGTTACATGATGAGCTTGGTGTGGTAAGCATGAACAGTTAATAAAGCTGATCTGGGATGGTTGTCTTGAGTTATATGTGTGCATCCTGACCCAAACTCATTTCTCCTCACACAGACCTACCCTACTGCTCTTCCATTCCTATACTATAGCTTTACTAGCAAAATTTTTCTTGTCATTGTTTTCTGTTGCACAATTGAGCTGTTTCACATCAACATTTTCCGAGCTATCCTTAGCTCATTCATTTGTAAATCCAACTCAAGTCCAATAAATCTTTTGCTAATATGGGTGTTCCCTTCATTTCAGGAGCGTTTGGGTATCACAACAGCATGTTCTGCTGGAGCAGAGTTCATCAAGCACTACTATGATTATGTTGACAGGGTAAGCAATGAGTGTCATAGATTCAATTGCTACTCAGGTGTTGTTTGGTGTAGCTAGATATTGTTTATTGCAGCTCAGAAGAGTTACTATCTAGGCCTAGTTAGCTACTACTTCTGATTAAGTATAATTGAAAATACATATTTGGTCTTATAAACATATTTTTTTTAATGGAGAACTGATGGGGCAGGTTCGAGGAGTAATGTTGAAGCGGCAGAACTAATCCACTTTAGTGTTTACTAATCATTTGTTTGTCTGTGTTCTGCCTCAACTTAATCATTCATATTTTCCTTTCTTGTGTTCTTCTGTTAGGAAGGCAGAGTCAAGTTGATTTAGTTGCTTGCTCATTTGTTGCATGCTTTATATTGCTATGTGCTTCAGTCTGCTTCCACTTCAACCTGCATCTTGCATGTTTTTGTCTATCTGAGAAGACCAATCACATTTATCAGGGCACCATTTTGGTGAGTACATGTTGCCTTACTTAGGTTAGTCTTCTTGGTGAAGAGTAACTATTGCTGGAAGTTTTCATTTTCATCAGGGAGTTTTTCTTGGTTCAGTCAGTTGCTGGGGTGGAAGCATGTTTTAAACTTTACTGCTATCCTTGGTACTTGCATGTGCTTGGGTCCTAGGAGGTTATTTATCATAAGATGCATAGCTTATTCCTAGTAATTTATTGCAGGGGCACCCTGTTTTGGGCTCAACTGGCTGCCATCAGTCTGAGTCTATCACTAGCAGAACCAGGTGTCCTTCTTAGTATTGCTCTTGTCTGCCATGTTGAGGTAAGCTACCTGCTTTCTGCCAACTCTCCCTGCAGTATTGTTGTGTTGATGTTTCTCTAGCCTGTCCTGCTTTTTTATCTCCAGTTTGTGCTTTCCAAGTACAATAGATGCCACTGTGTCTATTTGCCTGCTAACACTAACTCTTCCTTGATTGTGTACTAGCTATACTGACCACTTGATACAAATGCTTGTTTGTTGTCCACCTAAGTGTCAGGTGATATTACTAGCTCATAACTCAACTGGGCTGGTACTTTGAGCCAGTAGGAGGGGTTTTGTTATGAATGTGCTATTTGGTGCTGCCCAACACCTAGTTGCTACAACTGACTAGCTGTATACCAATTGCTACATCCACAGTGTCATTAACACTGTTCCACGTTTCACCAGTATCCTAACCTCTTACTCCAGCTTTAGTCACTCTCACTGTAACCATCTAACTTTGAGGCACTCCTACCTTTTCTTGTTAACTTCCTATCTAAAGCTTGACCATTTTTGTGGTTGGAATGCATGGTGTAGCTGCATGGGACAACTAGGGGTGTTAGTGTAGTTATCCAACCTGTTAGAATCAACCTTCATATTACTCCATCTGAAGTACCTGTACTGCCTTGCCCATTTGAGGTAAGCTTGACGCTGCCTTGAATTGACTGCTTTCATCTTAGTTACTTGTATACAGCATACAGATACTAGGCCCCATCCCCCCAGAAAGGGGGGTGGCTGACAGCAAGGCGCTCTCACACCCTCATACGCTCACACTCACACAACTTAGCCCTTTTGTGCTAAAGGGTCCGGCCGGTAGCCCCTCAACTTACACTCTGGGTCCCAAGTGCAGTACGAGGAACCGTCGTCAGCAGCAGGGCCCGACAGTTTTCACTGGTTTACCCCCGCCGCGTCATAATGGCCAGGCCCCCCCACCCACGACCATCCTGACAGCGGGATGCCAAGGGCGGGAAAGCACATCAGTGCAGCGTCAAAATCAACCATTCACAATCATTCTCCACTCACGCTTGTTCATTGCACGCTCTCTCGCCACCTCCACATTCATGTTTCTCCTTCTCAACGCCTGCTTCAGACCATCCATCCACCCAAACTTCGGTCTACCTGTAGGCCTGCGACCACTCGCCTCCGCATTCATCACCCTTTTCACCAATCTACCTTCGTGTTGGTGTGTGGAATGGCTTGCCTGCTGACATAGTGCAGTTGACAGATATTACTCGCTATAAGCAAGCTCTTGCTGATCTGATGTACGAGGAATTTTTAGATTTTGACTAGGCTGATGAAGTTTAATTTATTTGTAGGAATGTGTGTGTAAGCATGTATGTAATTTTTTTTTTTTTTTCATTCTATCTGTATATGTGTGTATATATGAATGTGTATGTTTTATATTGTGACCAACAGAACAGCTGTATGATCAGTTGCCTAAAGCACAAATTTCCAGTTTTTTCCGCTCCATTGTTTTGCCGGTCTTTGCAGTCTGGCGTGCTGTGGCATTTGTGCCTCCTGTCATGCTCTGCACTCTGGCCTTGCTGGGGTGTGGGGTGGTCTTGGGGCAACCAAGGTGAGAAACCAAGGTGAGAATCCTCTCCATGTGCCCGAACCATCTCAGTACACGCGAATCCACTCTGTTCTCCAACTTCTTCACCATCCCTGTTCTGATTCAAACCACGTTGTTTGTGATCCAGTCTCTCAGCGTTACTCCAGCCATGCTCCTCAAACACTTCATCTCAAAAACATTCAACCTTCTTCTCTCCTCTGCTCCCACCCCCCAAGCATCAGCTCCGTAGAGTACAGTTGGAACAACAACACCTTCATACAGCCCTCTCTTTGCTTCCATCCCCAACCTCCTACAGCTCATTACACTCTTTAGTGCACCAAACACTTAACATCCCTCCTTCACTTCAGTTTCCACTAGTTCAGTTTTCTCTACATGGGAGCCCAGATACTTGGAACACTGAACTTCCTCCAAGAGCTCTCCATTTGGGGTGACACTAATTTTGCTCGCATCAACAGCCCTCGAGCATCTCATTACCTTACTCTTACCCACGTTCACTCAAAGCTTCCTCCTCTCACACACTCTACCAAACTCAGACACTAACCTACATAGCTTCTCCTCCGAATCCGCAACCAGGGTCGTACAATCAGCAAATAGCAACTGGCTCAACTCCCAACTCAGCCCATTTGCTTCCAACAGTTCCAAGCCATGACCAAGCACACTTGCGTTCACCTCCCTGACCACTCCATCCATATAGAGGTTGAACAGCCAGGGAGACATCACGCAGCCTTGTCTCAATCCCACTTTCACTGTGAACCAATCACTCACCTTGCTCCCCACTCTGACACATGCTCGGCTGTCAGCATAGAAACTCTGCACTGCTTTCAACAGATGTCACCCCACTCCATGCAAACGCAACACCCTCCACAGCGCTTCCCTGTCAATTCTGTCATATGCCTTCTCCAGATCCATGAAGGCCCAGAACACATCCTTTCCTTTGGCAAGGTACTTCTCACATACCTGTC
>SDVV010014842.1:0-14691 GCA_016164225.1 Gammarus roeselii
AGGATACTGGGTGTTGTTTTAGCAGGCCAGGGTCAGGGTACTGGGTGTTATTCCAGCAGGCCAGGGTCAGGGTACTGGGTGTTGTTTTAGCAGGCCAGTGTCAGGGTACTGGGTGTTGTTCCAGCAGGCCAGGGTCAGGGTACTGGGTGTTATTCCAGCAGGCCAGGGTCAGGGTACTTGGTGTTGTTTTAGCAGGCCAGTGTCAGGGTACTGGTTGTTGTTCCAGCAGGCCAGGGTCAGGGTACTGGGTGTTATTCCAGCAGGCTAGGGTCAGGGTACTCGGTGTTGTTTTAGCAGGCCAGGGTCAGGTTACTGGGTGTTATTCCAGCAGGCCAGGGTCAGGGTACTGGGTGTTGTTTTAGCAGGCCAGTGTCAGGGTACTGGGTGTTGTTCCAGCAGGCCAGGGTCAGGGTACTGGGTGTTGCTTTAGCAGGCCAGGGTCAGGTTACTGGGTGTTGTCCCAGCAGGCCAGGGTCAGGGTACTGGGTGTCGTTCAGATGGAGACTCTCAAACATGATTATACATGTTCATTCTCGCCCAGTCTGGTGTTCATGAACAGACTTGATATGTGTGGAAGATGAGTCACGTTATTCATGATGGGAATGACCACAGTTTCTAGCTTACTGGTTTGATGAATTCTAACCAATATGACCATGAAGAGCTAGGGATGATATGGCCATGAGGAGCCTGGAATAATGTTACCATGAGGAGCGAGGAATAATGTTACCATGAGGAGCGAGGAATAATGTTACCATGAGGAGCTAGGAATAATACTATCTATCCCGAAAGATCCTATTCGCATAATATTAAGTAGAGTGTACCAGCCTATTTCTATGCACCCCACGGCGGAATAGCTCGTTAGCGCTACATAAAGAAGGTGGCCGACCTGGACCCTCATTCACCTAATCTAATCTAAAGGCGGGCACTGGACCTGCATCTTGTGCACCAAAGCCGTCCAAACCCCATGGCTGACCCAGGGCCTGGCTACAGAGCGATGTAACGATCAATTTCATTGATACCTGAAGTAAATTATAAACAAACGATGATATCGATATAAACATGTAGCAAATTGTTCAGTTTAGATGTGATGGAAACCACACCACACTTTCATAGAATTGTGCCACCTGAGCCAATGAACGTTGAAGTGCAGCCATTGTCAGAGTATTTCATTGTCAGATAACTACATTGTCAGATTACCACATAGTCAGGTTACCACTTTGCCAGATTACTACTTTGTCAGATTATTTCATTGTCAGATAACTTCTATCAAGACCGGTTGGACGAATAGTCAAAGAAAGGGAATCACGAAATTTTTGTCTCTTCCAACAAACAATAAATGGAATGTTGATAATGCATGATAATGACGCTATAATTGCTCGTTAGCAACACAATAACTGAAGTAGGTTCTTATCAAAATGCAAAACTACATAACGGAAGAAAATTACAATGAAAAAAATTATGTACGTACAAGTTCAAACAAGTATATTTTCAGGTTACGTCTTCCTATACTGCTACGTTTAATCTTCGTAACAATGCGGATATCAAATTCCTCGCAACACGTCCACACTGTCCCAACTATTTTCAAAACATAGGGCAGCGAAAACTTGGAATTCGATTGCGTTAGTTGCGGTAGATATAAGGACGAGTAAGTAGCGGTATAGGTACCTTCAAACGTGAAGTAAAATTATGCCGTTTTGAATTTGTACGTGAAGAAATTTTTGAATTGTAATTTACCTCCTCTATGCAATTAACCCTGACCATTACTTGGTATTCAGAAGTGTAATTCAAGGCTACTTTAATTAATTCTCTACTTACATTATTTTTTTAAATTCATACACTCGATTTCCTAGTTATCTCTGTCATGAAGTGGCGTGTTTAATTATTAGACTTCAATTTCATGACGACGCAGTTAGTTGCAAAATATATGTTTTCGTTTGCTAAACATTATCGGAACAAATATAATGAATAACCTCATGTTAGATATTTTTAGTTCTCAGTCTTATTATTTTATGTCAGCTTAAACACTAAATTGTCATGATTAAATAAATGTCTGTTGACTTAAACTTATTTCAGTTTTTATTAATTCAATAGTCCAAAATAATGTTTATATGTCATGACATTTTGAACAACGAAGAATAAAGAGTGTCCTTCTACAATTACCATCGAATGGTTGGATGTAGAAATAAATTTACTCACTAACCTTAGTAATAAGTTAATATTGAGTATATCTAAGTAGCTAACGTCTTCAGAGCAGCCCACGCTGATGAAGACTTGGTACGTATTATCTTCGTATTGATATTTCTGTAATTTGTCCACTTGTCGTCCTTATACCAAAATAAATATCAAATCCTAAAAAATATTGGAACTGCCCTAACACTTGTCAAACCTCCATGCATCAATTACACCAATTGTAAAACATGTCCGTCATGATCTTACAACCACTGTTTCCACTGATGTAAGTACACAGTGAGTGTGGACCCCAAACATGGACGTTGGAGTTAATAAACTTGTTAATTCAATACTTCTACACTAAAATTAAATTTTCATTTATTCAAACGTTTATTTTAACAGAAATAATGCATTTTTGTAATTGTAATGCATTTATTACAATAAACATAACAAATGACAGGTGAACCCTGCCACCGCCAGGCAACTCCAACTCCTCCTCGTCTAGCCCCGGTGGGTGACTCTGTAGGACCGTGTTGGGCCTATGATCAGCCAGCGTTATCGCTCTGAAGCGTGTATACCCGTTAAAACATAGATGTGTTGTCTGTACGGCCCGTGACGATACATATGGCTGAGTACTGTATACTTTCTAGAGAGTTTAAGTGTGTTGGAGCAAGGTGAGAAGGCCAGGCAGTGTTTGCGTAGGAAATGATGGGTCTGATGAGTTGTTTGAATAGTGTTGCTATTGATTGCACGAAGTGTACTTAGGGAGTTGTGTTCAGTGCCCGGAGTACGTGCATTCTAATTTTGACATTATCGACAATGTCGTTCGAGGGGGGTTTGAACGTCATTCCAGTATCGTATGTTACTTAAGGATCGTGGTGTTCGGACTGTGGGTATAATACACCCTCTTGTGTAACAGATGGGTAGGGATGACTTGCTTGCGTGCTCATTCATTCTGTTGTCAAGCAGTCAGGCTTGAGTAAGTACAGATACTGCTGGAGGTGTGCTCGTGTTTGTGGTACTGTAATGATGTTTGTAAGGTCATCCACGTATGAGCTGATGATGTTGGTGTTGAGATG
The DNA here is from genome assembly GCA_016164225.1 of Gammarus roeselii. Lineage (NCBI taxonomy): Eukaryota > Metazoa > Arthropoda > Malacostraca > Amphipoda > Gammaridae > Gammarus > Gammarus roeselii. The sequence continues at coordinate 3,249 of SDVV010014842.1, forward strand.
TGTTGGCGTACGCAGGTCGTGCATGAAGGCGTTGAAGAGTAAGTGGAAGAGGACGGAGCCCCGATTAGCACCATTAAGGGACCTGCGTATTTTTGATGGTATGCAATGTTAACTATGTGCGCATGTGTGTCAGAAAGGAAACATACAAGACACTTCATGTAGTTTGGGTGAGTGTGTGTGTGTGTGTTTGTGTATTTTGTTTATGAGGACGTGTTTTGGAACTGTGTCGAATGCCTTACTACCAGGTTGCGTGTGGCTGGCTTCTCTTCGTTCCGGCCTCCATGGATGGTCTGCGTGAGGTTGGGGAGCAGTGTGGTTCTGGAATGTTGTGTTATGAAACCGTGTCGTATGCTGTACAGAGGAGAATGCGATATGGGTATTAATTTTGATTAGAACCAGTCTTTCAAATTTTTTAGAGAATTTAGTCAACGTTTTGTATGAGGCTGCTCCTGTTGGACTTTGTTGTGTTTCAAGATGTGAGTGATTTTCTCATGTTTCCAGGTATTGGGCATGGCGTTGAGTTGAATGGAGGTTGGAAATGACTATTATTGTCCAGACGCCGTGTGGACTTCGGTGTTTAAGATGAATGTATAGTATGACATCAGAGCCACCTGCAGAGGTATGCCATCAGAGCCACCTGCAGAGGTATGCCATCAGAGCCACCTGCAGGTGTATGCCATCAGAGCCACCTGCAGAGGTATGCCATCAGAGCCACCTGCAGAGATATGCCCTCAGAGACACCTGCAGAGGTGTATTTGGTCTGGCTGATGACCGGTATGGCCCTTGATGATGAGGAGGGAGGTTTGATGTTGGGTCAATGTGCAATTGTGTAGCTGCTTCAGAATCTTATTATCTGGATGGTGTGGTTGGTGGCAAGTGTTTGCACAGTGGTTGTTAAGTACATCTGCTTGTTGATGGTCTGATGATATAGTGTGAGTGTTGGGTGGTAGGATTGCCTCATGTGTGTCTATACTGTTTGTGTTTTTGTTATCGAAGCACTAGATCAGTTGCTAATATTCTGATAGCGAGGCTGGAAGTTTATGTTTGCAAGCATCACCCCTCCATAGGTTCGTCAGTTGCTGTGGGGAACTATTTTCCTCTCCCTTATCGAATTTGACACGTTATTGACATTGTTATTTTACACTATTTGACCATAATGTTGAATCGTTGATTATCGACTCACTTGGGGAAAAACACACCTTTATAACGTATGCATATCTACTTACTTGGGTTCTGGCGGGGTTTCTATCTTCACGAATGGCCACTTCAATGGCGTCGAGGATCGTTCTTCGATACGCTGTCATATTTGTAACTACAATAATGCTAACGTGTAACTACACCCAATTGTTAACTAAAACATCTACACTAACTAGTCGAACACGTCACGTTGAATACTCCTTGGCAGTAATGTTTGTGTATCAATTTTTGATTTTTCACATCCTGGGAGGGCACCGAAATTATTGAACCTACCCTGACGATGGTTTGGGACGCACTAGCCGGCCTCAGGCTGGTATCCAAGCGGTGACCGCTTTTCAAGCACCCCAAGGCCGGCGTCAGGAAAACGTACTCAACCTCAGAACATTTTAACACAAAGATGGTTTACTTCAAACTAAAACAACTACCACGTACGCTTTCTTACCATAATTTAATCATATTATCTTATAACCATGATATGCATTTAACTACTAGAAAATCTTAGAACGATGTACTTTCAAGATAAAGGGAAATACTTTGGCCCTTTTCTCTATACGACAGAGGGAAAATATCTAGGAGACAACACAGAGCGGGAACACCATTGGCAGTTGAGAAAGGGATGGGAGGGGAAAAATCAAGGACCACTGTCACTCATCAAACATTCCAAAATCCAGATGTCCACGTCATACTGAACTAGATGGTTCCAACAATATACAAGTTACAGTTTTCCTTCCTCCGGCGAGGCATTGTGGGGTTTTGTTCCCCACACACTCCCGCCAGAGAGAAAAGCGCATTGTCATCTATTGTAGTTGAGCGACAATTCGCTTTCTTGCTGCTAGAGCCACTGCTCTTTTGGGTCTAGCATCGCCTGGCTCACGCACAGCTGTTGTATTTAAGCTGTCTCCCTTGTCACGGGTGACCCGGCAAATTGTGTCCCCTTGCCCTTCGTCCACAACGGGCAGGGGTGCCTGATTTGGTTCCGGCAACTCAGGAGAAACATCCGAAGATTCCCTCGCTTGTACTTCCAATGGGTAGAGTAATATTACCGGTTGACTGACGGTCCCACCGCGTGTTTTTTATTTCACGCTTCGTACGTGACCATCTTTTCCTTTATGAAGGTCGATGACCCGGCCCAGGCTCCATAGTAACCTGGGACCCTCATCGTGGATATGAACTATGTCACCCACTTTGGGTGCGATGATTTCCCTGGCATCTACGGCGTTATGCCGTAGAATGATCAGATACTCTTTTCTGAACCTGGTTTGGAACGCTGCAAAATCCTTTGGACGTTTTTCTGGCAGCGCGTGAGGAGCTCTGCTGTGAACAAGGAGGGATAATATGCTTCCTCCGGATCAGGCGTTGCGACAGGTATAATGTCTAGACGATATCCGAGCATTAGCTGGGATGGCGTCAATGGTTTATGGTCATCAACCGAGTCTGAAATAGATTTTAGCGGACGGTCATTGAGGTCCGCTTCTATCTCAAAAAGTACGGTGTGCAATTCGTTTTCTGTCACCATAGCTCTGTGTAACGTTTTCTGACGACACAGTTTGACCATCTTCACTATCCTCTCGAAGAAACCTCCGAACCAAGGGGCCCGACTGGGGTTAAAATGCCACTTGCATTTATTTTGGTTCAGGGTATTCAGTATACTGTGGTGTTCTTCCCAAGATTGTAGGATCTTGGCGAAACTCACAAAGTTTGATCTTTTATCACTGATCAACATTAGGGAATAGGAACGACGAGCGGAAAATCTTTGTAGGGTTCTTAGGAATGCTTCTGCGAACAGGTCCTTGGCAACTTCCAGGTAAACCGCTCGAGTGGATGCACAGGTGTACAAGGCGATGTACCTTTTGTCAACTTGAGTCCCTTCCTCAACATAAAAGGGACCGGCATATCTACACCAACTACAGCGAAAGGAAGTGACTAAGTAACTCTATAAACTTGGTAGAGAAAGGGTTAGTGGTCCACGGAAATGCGTCCCACGTTCCCGTCTACATTTGTGTCTTGTTTTGTGACTCTCTTCGATAATCATATCGGTGATCCGATGCTTGGCAGGTAGTAGGACTGACCCCGTACACAACAGCTCCATATGCTACTGTGGAGGCATCTATAATTGTGTGTAGCGTCACTGACTTTCCAATTTCTGCGTTGCGTTTGATTGATATGTCACCCATCATTGAAAACTCTTTCTTGATCTTCTCTCATTTTACTTCAATGGATTCTGGAAGATCATCATCCCAACTCACCTTTGACTGCCAAATTTCCTTCATTAGGAATTTAGCTTTGATGGTGATGGAGGTCATTAATCCAAGGGGATCAAACTGTGCGGCTAAACCTCGCAAGATGGTTCTCTTAGTTGACTTACCTGATTCTAGCTCTTTGGGAGCTACTGCTAAGGTGTCCTGAACTGTGTCCCATCTGAGTCCCAGGACAAGAACAGTGGGTCTGACGTCTGTCTCACCTTCCCTTTCTGTGATCATTTTGAACTCTGGGTCATTTATTGCCCATTCCATGAGGTTGAGCCTAGCTTCACCTAAGATTTCCTTGGACGAACCATGGAATTCTTTTAACTAAGTCATTGTTGATGCTGTGATCAAGAGGTCATCCACGTAGATATTCCTTTTCACCTTATCAGTAATGTCCCTTTGCCCACCATACTTTTCCGAGTGGTGATCAATGGTTGCAATAAGGTTAAATTGAGAGCAGGCTGCTCCAAAGAGGATAACCCTGAAGCGATAAGTGTCTATGGGACTGTGAGGATCCTTGGGATCTCTAGGCCATAGAAACCTAGTAAAATCCCTGTCCTGCTCATCTAACCCTGCCATCAGGAACGTCTTTGCAATATCAGAACAGGCAGCTAGCGCCCCCAATCTGAATCGCATCAACATTTGAGGTAATTCAGGGACCATGGATGGTCCAGGGTACAAACAATCATTTAGACTTACTGCATTAATGTGTGGTTTAGCTAAATAACCAAATACCACACGCAGGGGTGTTGTCGGAGAATCCTTCTTTATTGAATGGTGTGAAAGATAATGCCAAATATCCATCGGTTTCATGTTACTTATCTTTCGATGAAACCTCTCTGCAACTGTTCTTGCATTACACCGTCATAGAGCTTCAAGAGTTTGGGTTTTGACCTCAAACGCTTGAGATTACTTACTTACCAGTCTTCCCTGGGCCAAACGATAATTAATTGGCAGCGTGGGATGAGATGCTCTCCACGGCAGTCTAGCTACATACTTACCCTAAGAGAATCTGATGCTTCTGTCGAACTGCTCTAGGGCCGCCTTATCATCTGGGTGAGCTTCCTCTGGCGATATCCTGATGATATCTAGCTTCCACAACAGGTCGACATCTCTTTCAGGTTCCTTGCTGACTGCAACCTTGAGTGCAGTGATGACACTTACCTGTGAGGATGTCAACTCTCTGTTTGTTATGGGTCCAGAAAACATGTTTCCGAGATTGTAACCCCTTCATCCTGTTCTTCAGGACTGATGAAACTCTAATAATAGTCTTCTCCCACGAGCTGTCCACAGGGTAGTGGACTGTATTATCAAAACAATCAGCCAGGTTACGTCTTTTGGCCGTTCACCTTTGAGCAAGCTCGTTTACTCCATTTACATGGAGTCATTCAGCTAGAGTGTCAACCACTACCACATCCATGAATGTGCTCTCATGTGTTGGCACATCAATTGAGACAGTGGTGATGTCATACTCAGTTTCAGTACCTATACTATTGAAACCATCGATAGTCAGGGTGGTATGACGACATGATGTGTCACCATTTCTCAGTATTCCTCTTTTCATGAAGGATCTCTGCGCGCCCTGATCAAACAAACCTCGCACAAGTTTTGTTCCATCTTTGGTACTCAAACTTACCATTGCTGTGGGTAGAGCAGTAGCCTTCCCACATCCTGCTGCCAGTGCATTTACAGTAGCTACACTAGCAGGGACATTTGTTGCAGGACCAGTAGCCACAGCAACCATACCTTTCAAATTACTAGAAGACTTATCATCTGACCGTGGATACTTACCTCTTTTGTTACATAAAGCACCATGGTGACCAGTCTTCTTATATATTTTTCAGAATGGGTCTTTTTCAGAGCAATCCGTTGCTCTGTGGCCCACCTTGAAGCCCTTGTAGCAAAAGCGCAGCTCAAATACTCGAGCTTTCCTTGCCCCGGTGGTCTGGTGTTTTGTGCATCTATACTCAGAGTGATCTGCTGAACATAGACCACAGCCAGAAGTTCCTACCTGAAATGACCCAACAGTGCTCAGGGGTTTGGAAGTATCCCCCTGATTCCCTTTGGAGCGACTTTCATTCTGAGCTGATCTTTGAGTGCCAGCAGTTGGCCTTTGCTTCGCATGATTTTGGGATTTACCTTGTGTGTCACAGTCTTCCATTTTAACTATGACTTCTCGCAGTTTCACGCGGGAATTTTTAATGTTCCAGGCTTCAGATTTTTTTTGTGACCGTTGCAAGCTTCTAAAATGGTGGTAGGTAGTTTCCTCTTGAGCAGGCTGATTAAGACAAAGCTGTAATTTGTTCACTTTTGCAGTCTATCCCTGCAGTTTCCAAGTGACACAATTGAGCCTCCATCCTTTGTCTGAACTCCTGCAGGGATGTTAAGGATCCCGAACTTGCTTGAATGACATCCAAGGCATAGAGATGAACTATTTTTATGCGTGACTCATCTCCAAACTGTTTCTTGAGCAGTGCCACTGCATAAGGGTATGCTTCATTTGTGGGTGTAAAACCCATCAACACACTATGGGCAGGATCCTTCAACTTGTTACTTAGATAATGGAATTCCTCAGAGGGTTCCAAATCTGGACTCTGATCAATAGTTTTGAACGACTGCTAAAAATTGTTGAACGAGAGTATGTCCCCGGAGAACTCTAGTATCTCTAGAGCTGGTAACTTCACTCCTGCTGCCCTCCCTGTTTCACTAACAGATGGAGCGACATTGCTAGGTGGACCAACTCTTGGCTCATCCATCAAGCGGTTGCACCTTGTGACGAGCCACCTTACCTCTTCTAACTCTTTCACATGGTCCGCTGCCTTGTTGCAGAGTGCGGCTTCGCTGACTGTTTCATCACTTACCTGGATCTCGTGGATCTGCTCTTGCAGCTCCACTATTTTTTGGATGTGCCCTTCAGCTGGCCTCACATTCATAGCAAGAGCACCTAAACTCTCTGGGACACTTTATTTCATTGGGCACTGAGCATTTTCCAATATCGCGTCGTCCCCATGATACCTTGCTGCTTGTCATTTTTAAACAATCGCGGTCTGGTCAACCATTCAGTTCTCGATAGGACCAGCTTGTGGGGAACTGTTTTCCTTTACCCTATCGAATTTGAAATGTTATTGGCATTATTATTTTATACTATTTTGACCATAATGTTGAATCCTTGATTATCGACTTACTTGGAGAAAAAAACACGTTTAAAACGTATGCATATCTACTTACATGGGTTTTGGTGGGCTGGGCTTCTATCTTCATGAATGGCCACTCCAATGGCATCGAGGATCGTTCTTCGATACGCTATCATATTTGTTACTTCAATGATGCTAAAGTGTAACTACAGCTGAGAAATCTACCTTACTCATATTAGTTCTTTTTACCCAATTTTAAACTAAAACATCTACACTAACTAGTCGAACACGTCACGTTGAATACTCCTTGGCAGTAATGTTTGTTTATCCATTTTTGATTTTTCACATCCTGGGAGGGCACCGAAATTACTTAACCTACTCTGACGATGGTTCGGAACGCAGTAGCCGGCCTCAGGCTAGTTTCCAAGCGGTGACCGCTTTTCAAGCGCCCCTAGGCTGGCTTCAAGAATGCGTGCTCAACCTTAGGACATTTTAACACCAATATGGTTTACTTCAAACTAAAACAACTACCACGTACGCTTTCTTATCATAATTTAATCATATTATCTTAAAAACCATGATATGCATTCAACTACTAGAAAATCTTAGAACGATGTACTTCCAAGATAAAAGGAAATACCTTGGCCCTTTACTCTATACGACTGAGGGAAAACATCATGAGACAACACAGAGCGGGAACAAAATTGGCAGTAGAGAAAGGGATGGGAGGGGGAAAAATCAAGGACCACTGTCACTCACTAAACATTCCAAAATCCAGATGTCCACGTCATACTGAACTAGATGGTTCCAACAATATACAAGTTACAGTTTTCCTTCCTCCGACGAGGCATTGTAGGGTTTCGTTCCCCACAGTTGCTCACGGACGCCTGCGTCTATTTCTTGGTTTACCGTTTGAATGTGTATGATTCTGTCGTAGGGGGAGGGTAAAATATGAAGGTTGTTTTGTGCTGACCTATACGCTTTGATTTTGATTTGATTCACATTTCCACCAGAGCCTCAACGCGAGTCATAATAGGCTCCTCCGTAGGGCTCGATGATCGTGGATTCCAGTAGGCTCGCACGTCTCAGAGTGCAAAAAAAAAACGCTTGTAAAGTTAGAAAAATTTAAACATTTTAGCAATGTCAGACTCACGCTGGTGCGCACAACAAAACGCTTAGATGAATCGGATCTCCTCTTCCAATTATTTAGAATTTTAAGAGTAATATGTATGCCCGCTAGTGCGTACAGGTAGGATCGTCGAGATTGGTACATGGTTTACGCTCCGACAGCAACGCAACACGACCTAGAACGCTTTGATTTGAGTTGATTTGATTCCCAGCTCCACCAGAGCCCCAACGCGAGTCACAACAGGCTCCTCCACAGGGCCCGACGATCACGGACTTCAGCAGGCTCGCACGCCTAGTGTGCGAGGAAAAAAAACGCGTTTCAAGTCAGAAAAAGTTGAAAATTTTAGCAATGTCAGACGCACGCTGGTGCGCACAAGAAAAACGCTTAGACGATACGAACCTCCGCCTCCAATCATTTAGAACTTCAAGAGTAATATATATGCACGCTAGTGCGTACAGGTAGCATCGTCGAGACTAGTAAAAGGTTTACGGCTACACGGACAAAGTCAGCTCCGACAGCAACGCAACACGACCTAGTAGGCCGATTATAGTACACTTCATTTATTCATGTAAGACTCAGACGAAACGAATCCTCGCTCCAATCATTTAGAACTTCAAGAGTAACATATACGCACGCTAGTGCGCACAGGTATCAGCGTTGAGACTGGTACAAGGTTTACGGCTACACGGACAAAGTCAGCTCCGTCAATAACGCAACACAATGTTTACAGCTACGCGGCCTAGTTAAGTAGAAGTACAATTTTTTATACAGGTAAGATAAAGACTCAGACTAAACGAATCCCCGCCTCCAACTACTCAGAACTCTAAGAGTAATATGCACGCGCGACAGTGCACACAGATAGTATCGTCGAAATTGGTACAAGGTCTACGGCTTCACGGATTAGATCAACTCCAACCAGGTCAACGCAGTCCAGGTCAACCCAGAAACTACATATGATCCGTGCACGCTCGAGCGAGCACAGACTGAAGAAAAAACACCCATTCACAAAATCACAAACTGGAACTCCCGCACAAATACACCAGAATTATAATACATGACAAAATTGTGGATCGTAAAGAAGAATGTAAGGGCAGGTTCGTCACGTGCAGAAAAACTGCTCGGATTATTGATTTCGCACTCATTGTTTTAGGGGATAGGGTGGGGGGGGGCAGAGGTTCCTTGGGTCCCAATAGAGCCCGACTAATCCCGGAGAGTAACCCAAGTCCCCGGGTCTTCCCGAGCTCATCGGGTCCCTTGAGACCTCTCGTCTCAGCTCATCTCGGCTCGTCTCGAATCATTTCGGCCAGTCTCGGCTCGTCGCGACCAACTCGGCTCGGCTGCACATGTTTCGACTGATCTCGACGCACCTCGACTAGCCTCGACGCGGCTCTCCCTCTTTGTGCTAGTGATCATATGGACTGTAATAACACATTTTTTCACTTTAGAATTTTAGTTTGGGAGTGGGGTGGCCGAGGTGTCTCGGGTCCCAAAAGAGCCCGACGAATCCAGGAGGTGCGGGAAACATTTCTCATACCCTGCCAACTCAGACATTCCATTGCTAACCTATGTGTGTATTCGATTCGTAGAGGAAGTCTGGTGGTCATCGGTTGGCATTCCTGAGGTAAGGAGAGTGGAAACCCCCACTCCCTTCATCCCCGGTCTTTCAACCGCTGTATTTGGTTCCTTTCTCTCGAATCATACTAGACGTGTAAATAAATCAGGTTGAAGTAGTACAGGTCGATGAGAATGAAGTAATGCAAATAAGTAACGTTCAAAGTAAATCTCTACGTATGAGATAACGAGGATTATTATAGTACAGTAGCTAGATATAATCTTTCGAGTGAAAACGTTAAACCGTGGTCGGAGCAATGTAAGCCGCCGCTAGATGGCGTGTTTGCCGTCAAGTTGGCTCCCCCTAATCCGAGGGAGCTGGTTGTGTTTTGAAATCAGTGCAAAGCGGACGTACGCCCCAAAACTCCGACAACGGATAATTCCCGACGAGCTGAGCAATGCCACGCTAAGTTTTAGATTAAGACGCCCAACGACTAGAAGTACTGTAGCTAAGTAGAATTCTAGGTAGCCTATACTAACCTCTTCTTAGATAGGATAATCTAGGTATAGTTAGTTCTAGCAACTGTAGCTACACCATAGACGTGACAGTATTGAAGACGATGGCCGAACGCAAGATGGCGTCCCCTAATTAAAAACCTAAAGGTAAATCGTTTAATCTAATTACAAATGAAGCATAGCAAGATGTCCCCCAAATCCCCAGTCTGGATTATGTTGTTAGGTCTATAATCTTATGATCCCAGTCTCAGAAGATGGTAAAGGTAAAGACATTAAAATAAATATGTAAAGAAGGTTTTAGAGCAAAACGGTCGGGTAAAATCGAATGCGACGGTAAATCCCGACCACAGGAGGGTCCCCAAGTCCCCCGAATAGTAGCAGTAGTTGGATTTTGTTTTCCACCGGAGTCCCAACGTGAAGTTAATGCAGACTCCTCCGTAGGGCAATCCCGAGTCCTCCGAGCTTCCCGGATCCCCTCGTCTCAGCTCATTTCGGCCAGTCTGGGCTCGTTGCGACCAAATCGACTCGCCTCAACATGTTTCGACTGATCTTTGAGCACCTCGGCCAGCCTCGACGCGACCCTTGCCCTCTCCCTATGCGGACTGTAATGGTTATTTGTTCTACTCAAGCATTTCACGCAAATAAATTTTTCTGTGTATGGGTTTTACAGCGTGGGGAAAGGGAAGCAGGGGTCCCAGGGTTCAAAGGGGCCTCAAGCGGGTCCCAAAGTTTCTCAGGAGTATCCCAAAGGGTCTCATGGGTGTCCCTAGGGGCCCCGGAAGGGTCCAAGTGGGTCCCCACAAATCCTCCTGGTTTTCCAAGTCCCCCGGGTTCCCAAACCCTCGGGTCCCTCGAATCCCGCGGGTTCCAAGAGTACCATCCCTTCCCGGGTCCCCTAGTCTCCACCAGCCTCGGTTCGTCTCGACTCGTCGCCTCGCCAGTCGACTAGTCTTCACTCGCCTCAAACTGCCTCGACTCGCCTCGTCCCCTCCACGCACAGTGCCATTCAAGACTTCCACTCTCTGAGATCAACATTATTTTACCATTCAGCCATCAAAACGCCTAGCTGTGCTCGGACATTGAACAGGCGCCCGGGAGAGCGTAAATTACCCACCTTAGGTTGGACTAGACTAACTAACACATCGCATAGTCCACCTAGGGCCCCTGCAAGCGTCCAACAATACATAATTATATAACTAATCCAAAATAGATCACCATGAAAAAAGGGCACAGATAAATAATAGAGCCCACGAACGAAGAAATACTAAAATACTTAAATAAAGTATTAATGATCTATAAAATGAATAATCATCCATCCACCCCAAACCTTTACGCTTAAAAGAAGCTGAAAAAGTTGGATTGAAGCCACAGATGAACCGGCGGGTATGTGCTGTCTATCTGCATGGTTAATTAGTGGGGTGAGTGTATGTGCAGTCTGCCTGCATGGTTAATTAGTGGGGTGAGTGTATGTGCAGTCTGCCTGCATGGTTAAGTATTGGGGTGAGTGTATGTGCTGTCTGTCTGCATGGTTAATTAGTGGGGTGAGTGTATGTGCTGTCTATCTGCATGGTCAAGTAGTGGGGTGAGTGTATGTGCTGTCTATCTGCATGGTCAAGTAGTGGGGTGAGTGTATGTGCTGTCTATCTGCATGGTTAATTAGTGGGGTGAGT
>SDVV010014843.1:0-14691 GCA_016164225.1 Gammarus roeselii
TGCACTCGGGACCCAGAGTGTAAGTTGAAGGGCTACCGGCCGGACCCTTTAGCACAAAAGGGCTAAATTGTGTGAGTGTGAGCGTATGAGGGTGTGAGGTGCGCCTTGCCGTCGGTCACCCCCCTTTCTGGGGGATGCGGCCTAGTGTCTGTATCTGTATATGTATGTCGGTAAATGTGTCATTTACCATCGAATCAATACGACTATCATTGAAAGTATAAAAAATAAAGGATACACTTGTCATCAAAACTCCCTTCTGTTATTCGGTAAAGGCTAAGGATCACAAATCCTATGTAACATTCTGTATTCTACCCTTGTTCGCAATAGTTAAGGTCTATCACCCATGGACGATTTGGGCAAAAAAATAAACCCTTCATCTCCCGCTTTCCTAATCCTTCTTCATTTCTCATTAATCTTTGGGGGAAGCTTGCACAAGGAGTTCTCAGTGTGAATTATCTACTAACGGAAATCAAACTTCACGTTTCTCTTGTTATCCGAATTATGTTAACTAATGAATATTTGCAACGATATAATTCTGTATTCCCATCACTCAGGACATACACGCGTTCCAGCAAGGATTCATATTTTCACCGCCAGAAACTCCATATTTGACGATGTTATTTTTTCCCATGGAGGTATACACCCGAGAGTTGAATCGAAACCCCCCATCCTTCAATTGGAGTGCGTTGAGAGAAACTACTGTATTACCTGGGAGTGGTTGCAAGTGAGTCTTACCTGCAAGGCACCGTTAGTATAGGCTCGTAAATTCATTTGCAGCCGACACCGGCTGTTTCTTCCCGGCACTCGACTCTAGATTTATGTCGCTCTAATCGCTCGGATACAATTTGGGAATGTTGACCGCAATGTCGAATCTTCAATGTAACGCAACGACATATTGTATGACCAATTATTAGAGAGCTGTTGAGTGCGTTTTCGTGCACAATCGCGCCCGTGAAGCGAGCGGAAGAATCCGAAATATGTTCAGAATTCTGTTTTTATTTTAAAAAACTGACTCATCAATCGAAAACGACTAAACATTAATTGTTACAGCCTTTAAGAAATGTATCATAGCTGCCTGATGCTTGAGCGCACATGCGACTCAATCAGTCGCAGGTCCATTTGAGAGAATTCAGGGATGCGTGAACTTGATTTTGTATGTTATATCCCACATTTATTTTGTTTGTATACGAAAGCCCAGAAGTATTCCTACCAAACGAGAATATGAAGGATTCCGACTTGACTAAATGTACTAAAAATTTCACAGCATTTCAATACTTCGTATTGGGATTGGGGGTTATTTACAATATGAATTTATTAAGTCATTCTTGTAACAGCTCCATTCTGGTGTCACTGATGATTAGAAGTGCTTACAGGTGTAAGAAAACATCAACCGCTTTTGGCCCAAACTCGGTCTGTTACCTTTTGCTAGTAAGGACATTAACGATGATACCGAAACGATTCCAATGAGCACAGAAAGAGGAAATCTTCATTTCATCCCGTCTTGAACCAACGCCTCCCCGTGTCATTGCACGGCAAAGTGTTGCACCGAGCAGGTACGGATGCCGGGCACCTATTACACCGTGATGGTGCCCATCCCGGGCTATATTTTAGCCGTGTGTGTCAACAGCGGGCATCATTTTATAATGAATATGCTGGTACTGATGCCGGAGCCTACAGCTCAAACATGCTCCACCCGGAGGCTAATAAGCAACGATTCTGGTTGCATTTTTTTTAGCTGTGACTTGAATGTTCTGATTATATCACTGTTTTCAACTTCCTTGGACGTTACTTCCATTCATCAGCCACCCTATACGTGAAGAAGTAGCGCGCTATGTCGAGTGAGAAATGCTTACAAACGATTTTGTTCCATTATTCCGGGTCACTCCTTGCCGTTCATAATCTTCCACACTTTGATCGTGTCACCTCCGATTCGGCGCTTCTCTAGCGAATAAAAGTTGAGTTTGCGAAGTCTGTCTCATACGATTTAATACACAGCGAAGGAATGAGTTTGGCAGCTCTACGTTGAACTTTTGCCAATTTAATGACGTATTTTATTAGTTCTGGTGACCAGAATTGGACTGATACCCACGATGCGGTCTAACGAATGCATTGTACAACATCCTGACACTGTGTCTGTCTGCTGACGTACGAGACATTGCTGGATATCATACCCAGCTGTTTATACATCATCGTTGCATTGCTTGCTGCTGTATAAATCGTTACTAATGATAACTCGTTGATCTCTCTTTCCGGTAACGGGAATTAGTTTCTTTACGGACACGAGATATTCCTGCTTTTGATTGGGACGACCTACTTGCCTAAGTTTACCTCCCTCGACATTGAATTTAATTTGCCCCGTTTCTGACCAATCAACCATTTTGTTCAAGTCTAATTGGATTTCCTGTCAGTGAAGTTATGTTTTCACTTTTCTCCTAGTTTAGCATCGGCTGGAAACTTGCTAATGTTCGTTAGCACGTTTTTAGCTAGGTCGTTTATTGGAATGTTGAAGGAGACTGGTCCTATAATGGATCCCTGGGTCAGGTCGCATTGCATTACTGCAAAGGGAGGGAACTCCGCTTTATACGACTCAGTGCCGTCGGTTCGTAAGCAACACGTCACGAATACCGACGTGTGATGGACGTTAACGAAGACCTTATGGAAATCAAAGTTTATGAAATTGGGTGAAGATTCCACGTATCAAACATTAATCGTGTTCAGCAACTTGTTTGATGAACATAATATTATCACATTTCCCCAGCTTCTGAAAATTCAGATAAAACCAATCATGACCTACTTCGAGTAGCATCAAAAAATAACGTCAATCCTATTTACGTCAATTTATCCATAATCAATCGGGTGCTGCATCAAATTGTACAATCTCAATTTATTTTGTATCTAAAGTTTAACATCCAGCCGTCTATAATCGATTGTGGCTCCATAGCCACCCGGGTGCTCATCCATTTTACTCACCGCAGGCTTTTGTTTTTTTCTTGCAAGCTAAGCTTGATAGGTTAGATTAAGATATGTCAGGCTAGGTTCCGCACAATGTCCTTTCTAATGGAGGCTATTTGGGTGGAAATGGAGGTTATATAGGATAGAGAGGAAAAAAAATGGACGTTCTATAGGACGGAGCGGATAAAATTCACGTTATATTGGATGAATAAAAAAAAATTACCGTAATATAGGATTGAGCGAAAGAAAATGATAACTAATTATGTTGAGCTTGATTACGTTGATCCAGCCTATGGCTGATTCTGATAGATTTGGCGATAAACAAGGGTGTGGCTAAAAAGTTGACGTTCTTTTAGGTTGGTGTTATTTAAGGTGGACGTTTTTCAGTTGTCTCACTTTGTGTCCCCCGTTAAACTCATTCCAGTGAGAGAGACAAGTGCCTTTTTGTCCGTGATCAGGCAAATATTTTAGGTTGGTGTTCTGCGATTTGGTCTCCTTCAGGAGTAAGATATGAACTTTGGTCTGAACCTGTACATATTGCGACTTGATATTTGTCTATATTTCAAGAAACTTGGGCAAGGGAATTGTGATAATCATTATCTACCGGTACGTTAGAATGATCAACTTCATAAAAAGAACTTCTTTTGTCGGTCCATGTGGAGACTGGATTGGTGCTAAGGTAGGTTTTGCACCAGCACAGTCTTCAAGAGTCTCTGCTAGTTGGAGCGATTCGTTCCCGGCCAGAGGCCCCAATGAAGACTGGGTAGGTGCTGTGGGAGCTTACTCACCAGAGAGGTTCCTATACGTAGGTTGTTAGTATTCTAAAGTCATAGTAAATTGTGGGATATTAGCATATTGGTATTACATATTGAGGGGCTTCAAATTCATATTTTGCTCGTTCATTTCGATTTTGTGATAGCAAATATAGAGAAAAACTAATTTGTCGGTCATGGTTAGTTAGGTTATGTCATTTATGACAACTGAAATGTTAAATTTAAGACACTCGTGAGAAAATTACCTTAATGCACTAGCTTGCCTAAACATAAAATAAATGAAAAAAAGGTCTTGGAGGCTGAGTTTTTACTAGTTGTTTCACCGTTTAAATGTATGCTGTGACACAATTTATAAGAACCATAAACATAGTAGAATTACCAAACAATCTTTACATGAGCGTTGTATTGAGATATTTTGATTTAGTGTCTGTGATGTAGGTTTAATTCGTTTTTTGTAAGTTCTCGCGTTAACAAACCGATTAGCCAGCATTTGGCACATTGGCAATCTGACCATTGTGTCAGATTCAGTTAGACACATACACCACACCAGGCCAAATCACCCAGGAACTCCCTTACTGGATGATTTGGCCTGGTGTGGTGTCTGTGTCTGTGTCTAACATACTGGTTAACGGCAAGGCGCACTTCACTCTACTCTCATACACTCACCCTCACCCAACTCCGAAAAACACCGCAACACACACCCTGGGTCACGAGTGCGGTCCGGGCCTGGCAGTGTGACTGTTTTACCCCGGCGTCATTGTTACCGGGCCCCCTCACCCACGTATATCTATAGCTAACGTCAGATCAGCCCTTTCATCTCCGGCAACTGCCTTATCAGCCACAAGTTGTTCCAAACACCTACCTACGATACAATTTTTTAACAGCGAACATTCATAGCATTCCTCAGTCACACCAGTCACTGTCATATCTACCACTGACATTCTGGCTAAACTCTGTTTCAGCCACGTCAAAATCAGCGACCAGTCGTACCATTTTACTGGCTTTCACTTCAATGAAACTTCTCCTACCCAACCTAACCTAACCTAGGGTACGTGTTTCTAACCCGCGGGGCAAAGGTACATATTTCTAACCCGCGGGGCTAACATGCGTATTTTTCTAGGGTACGTATTGCCGTATTTCAGCGATTTGTATTGAAGTTTCATCAAAGTGATAACCAGTGGGTTGGTAAGCCTGTTTATTTGTGATGACAGTGGCAGACATCACAGTGGCAGATTTTAAAGGGGCGGAAAAGCGTGTGGGCTGAAACATCGTTTAGGTTGAAAGCACGTGTGCTGAAAGATTTTTAGCGGTTATGACAGTGTCCGGCCATGACAGTGAGGTGAAGTGAAGTGGCGATTGTGCGCGTGTGCGGAAATAATTTCAGCTCAAACGCTGGGCTCCCTTCTCTACCCAGGCCTATTCACGCTCATGTCTATCCCTCCTGAAGCCGGCGTCACGCCACACATACACACACACTTTTAACTACCAATAGAACTACGTCCACTCACCACCATCGTCATCAGCCTTTTCACCAAACAATAATTATCCATCCTCACTATATGGCCACAGCAGCTCAGAAGACGCGAATCTACTCGGTCCTCCAGCCCGCACCATCTCCATTCTAATTGGAAATCGACGTTATTATGTCAATCATTTCGAAAACATCCAATCTTCTACTCTCTTCTCTTAGAGCACAGTTGGATTGAAGCCCCTCATATAACCTCTATTTTTCTTCCATTCTCAAGGTCCTACAACTCATTAACTCTTCAGATCACCCAACACTCGACACCCTTCCTTCACCCGCGACTTCCGCTGTGTCCACAAGTTCAGTCTATATAACGGTAAGAGCGGCTTGTTCCCCTATTATATTCCTGCTCGTGATTGAACTCTTTGCCTCTTATCTTTTCAGTCTTCTCCAAACGGGGCCCATGTATTCAACACTCTAGACCTCCTCAGATTCTTCTCCATTTAGGAGGACACTAACTCTGCTCGCATCGACACATCTCAAATTTCCCATTACTTCACTTTTACCCACGTCCATTCGTAGCTTCCTCCTCTCGCTCACTCGACCAAACTCCGACACTAGTGTACACAACTTCCCCTCCGAACCCGTAGATTCACTTCCCTGACCACTATATCTATGTTGAGATTGAACAGTCAGGGAGACATAACGCAGCCTTGTCTCAGTCCCACTTTCATTGTGAACCATGCACTCGGACGTCCTCTGCTGCCAACATAAAAAATGAACAATTTTCAACAAATTTACGCCAGTCTGTCCAAATGGAACACCCACCACAGCGCTTCCTGTGAACCCTGTCGTAAGCATTTTGCAGGTTCACGTAGGCCAAAACACATCCTCTGCCTTTGCAAAATACTTCTCACTTAAATGTATCACTGCAAAAATCTGACCGACACAACCTCAACCACTCCTGAAGTGCCACGCTCCTCTCCAATTGCACCCTCCGTACAGTCTAATCCTTTTGATTAGAACTGTCCCGTAAACTTACTGACAACAAATAATAAACTGACCCTTGTAGAGTTGCAGCAATCATTTTAATCTTTGCCCTTATACAGCAGAGCAATGCAAGCACTGCGCCCCTCAATCGTCACCACGCCCAACATAACACACAGATTCAGTAGTCTCACCAGCTATTAGATAATCGTTACTCAATCCCTTTTCAGGCAGTGAGTCGAAAAAGCGTTCAAACCAAGGGATTTATCCGCTTTCGTCACCTTTTACCGCCTTCTGCACATCTTCCTTAGTCATGTCCGAAACAAGTCTCTTTCCCAACACCAGCATCCCTGCACCACCACCCAGCGACCAAAGCAAGGGATTTCTCCGCTTTCATCACCTTTTACCGCCTTCTGCACATCTTCCTTAGTCATGTCCAAAACAAGTCTCTTTCCCAACACCAGCATCCGTGCACCACCACCCAGCGTCCAAACCAAGGGATTTCTCCGTTTTCATCACCTCTACCGGCTTCTTTACCTCTTCCTTAGTCATGTCAGAAGCAAGTCTCTCTTAACACCTGCATCCGTGCAACACCACCCACTTCAACAATGCCAGCCTCTCTGACACCCTCGACATTCAACAACTCACCAAACTACAAAGTTCACTATTTACGACTGCTCCAGTTTCCAACAACAACTGTCCGTTTTCAACTTCCGCCACCTCCTTCTTCCCGGTCTCATCTTTTCTCACCCTCTTCACTTCTTTCCAGAACAACTTTCTGTTTATCTAGAATATTTGGCACAACCGTCTGCCTCACCTGTCTTCGGCGTCCCCTTATTTCTCCTCCCATCCCGCTTCACCTCATTTCTCTTCTCTTTAAAGTTGTCAAAGGTCACCACCATCCTCGCTGGCAACCACTCGTCACCGCTTGTTTGACCTATTCGTTCCACCACTCACAGCCCTTCCTTCTGCACCTGCCCACACCGTGGACAAAGTTTTCACCCAACAACGTCTCCTATTCTTCTTCAATCTTTTTTAGGTCCTATCCTCTTACGCTGTCTTATTACACACTCAACGCCTGCAGAAACTGCTCATCTCTGCTTTCCACAATCAGCTCACTCTCCTTCTCTACCTTTCTTCTTCCTTCTACTCTTCTGTTAATCTCCCATCTCTGCTCCACTCTTAATATTGATTCAACCCGCAGGTCAGACATCCCTTCATCCTCCAATTTCGACACCCGTACATTCATCATTCTATTTAAGAAATAAGCTCAAAATACATCCGTGCTCTCAGCACCACTGCTGTTTCCAACCACCAGCTTCTGCTCTATGCAAAGATCTATTCGTTTTCTACACTGTCATTTCTTTAGGGAACGCCATACCTCCCTACCAAATTCTCCATCACAACATCTCCAACTCTTGCATTCAGATAACCCAGTAATGACCTGCAAAACGCTCAATTTCACTCACTCAGGTCAGTTAAAAATTGCTCCCTCTCCTCCACACTCCCCTCGTTACCATTTCTTTAGTTATCCACAAACTCCAATCTTCCTCTACCTAACTTAGCTTTCTCCCACATCCATCTTTAGGGCACCTTTTCCACTTGGTAAAGCTACCAGTTAACCGATCACTTTATATGAACACCACACTTTCTCGTTCCCAACCGTCCTCAACGCCCGATTTTTGTCCACTAACCACATCAAACTCACATTCGCTCTTACCTTTCACCTGCGTCTCACTCAGCACCAACACACTATTTTTTCCCTCATAAACATCGCAACGATCTCACTCCTCTTTGCTTCATTCGTACTACAAGCACGCAATTTGTTCCCTAATATTTTTTTACGGTACCCTAGGAACTTGAGAGTACATAATAAAACAAAAGAATTACTAACAAATATCTCTCGTAGATATTTTCTCTATGAAATATTAGGAAAGATAAATATTTCATGATCAGCAATAATATTTCACTCTCAAACGTACAACCACACCGTAGAGAGCATAACTATGAACTCGACAAAGCGTCAGATATTTGTCTTTCAAATGTTGAGTACCATCTGGTATATGAATAAATAAATCTCCGGAGGGAAGGCATTGAGGACAAGTCATTAAGAAAGACTTTAGAAACGGCTTCACCGTCTTGTGTTAAGCCCTCATATACATGGCGATGAAATTTCTTCTCGGAGTCCATATGTTTGACTTTGTAAACTTTCCATCGTCCTCTGGTATGATTCCAGACAGCGTAAGAGGATATAACCTAAATAATATTAAAGAAGAATGGTTGACGTTGTTTGGGGAGAACTTTGTCCACGGTGTGGGCGGGTGTAGAAGGAAGGGCTGTGAGTGGTGGAACGGATATGTCAAACAAGCGGTGACGAGTGCTTGCCAGCGAGGATGATGGTGATCACTGACAACTTTAAAGAGAAGAGAAATGAGGTGAAGCGGGATGGGAGGAGACAGGTGGGGCAGACGGTTGTGCCAAAAAATTTAGAAAAACAGAACGTTTTTCTGGAAAGAAGTGAAGAGGGTGAGAAAAGATGAGACCAGGAAGGAGGAGCTGGCGAATGTTGGAAACGGGCAGTTGTTGTTGGAAACTGGAGATGTACGCATGTTAGCGGAATGCGGTAGTGATAATGCAGAAGAAAAAGTTAGGATGTATGAGAGCTGTGCAAATAAGAACGGTGTAAGGCAGTGGTGAAGTTCCTGTTGTTAGATGATAATTTAGGTATTAAAACATGTTCTTATTTGTGTTTCAAATTAGACTTCATAGTAACATTGGAAGTTTGCTGCATTCCTAAGTTAATTCGGACAATTGCGACTACAGGATAGTTACGCATGTATGGTACAGTGATTATATCTTCAACTCGATAGAGAACGATCAACAAACATGAAATTTAATGGAACCAATGAAATCACTACAGAACTATCAGAGATATAATTGGGAATATTACCACCCGTTTTTTTAATACAATGACATAGCGTACACAAACAGAATATCAATATGCAAACGTTATATCCGCCATTGAATGAAGTGGTGTGGAATCGCCTGTGAATGCAGTGGGGTGTAACCCTACATGCTCCGCATAATTCTGCTGTAGCTAAGACTCCGTTTGTGAAAGCAGTGAGGTGTAACCCTACATGCTCCGCATAATTCTGCTGTAGCTAAGAATCCGTTTGTGAAAGCAGTGAGGTGTAACCCTACATGCTCCACATAATCCGTCTATGAATGCAGGGAGGTGTAACATTACATGCTCCGCATAATCCGTCTGTGAATGCAGTGAGGTGTAACCCAACATGCTCTGAATAATTCTGTTGTAGCTCAGAACGAACAGACTTTCGTGCGGAAATTAATCCCTTCTCTGGCAGCCTAATCACATATTACAATAATTGATCGCGGACTAGTATGGGATAATGACCAAGGCTCGGTCATCTGCTTCAGTTACCGCTCCTCCTCGAAGAGAATGGGAATTTATTGGCTCGTAAAGGTGACCGTAATTGAATAATGGAACTCTGAACCCCGTTCACCAGATTCCTTGTCCATCGAGGGACTCTTGATGGAAATATTTCGAGCAGGAATAATCTACCTTCTTGGCGACGAAGTGAACACTATTTATTGTGATTGTTCCCATCTAATTCTAAGGACCTGGAATCATTACTTATTGCACTAAGTTTTCTTTCAACACGTGCAAGAGAGAAAATGTGGGTGAACGAAGTCAGAAAATAGTAGTTTAAGTCATGGACGTAGAGTAGCAAAAGAATTTTTTTTCATGAATGAAGATTAGGAACAACTGTCAATATTCTTTTTCCGCGCGATATCTGAACTCATCGGAAATTTAACTGATATTATCCATTGAGAAGGTTTATCAAAACAAAATAAGTTCAGAATTGTCAATATTAAATTCAATTCCACGAGGGAAAAATTGAATTTGGTATGTTTGGTTGTATGTATACTAACCATAAACTAATTTTCTTTCGCAACTCCACACTGGATATCGATTCATCGCCCAACATTTAATGGCACAGGAGCAGTAACAAATATATTATATTACGCAACAATGCTGCCGGAGTAATGACTAGCAGCCTAGACGTGAATGGTTGGTGCCTTAATAGATCTGAAAGACGCTGACCGAACCTTCGCTGATATTGTGAAGAGAAGGAGAGGCAAGACCCTAAATGATAATTTAGTCTAGCTATGAGTAAATAAATTAAATTGGAGTTAACTAGGTATCCTCTTGGACTTATTGTTGACAGTTCTGCCAATACTTGGCATTCAAATTGAGCAAAATTTTGCAACATTTACACAGGAGTGGAGTCATACTGAAATGACGGCACCTTGTTAAGGTGTGAGGTGAGCAGTATGTACGACATTCACGAGACAATACCAAATACCATTATAATTAAACTGTTAGTAAAATCTTGATGTTTTTTTCATGTCAAGTTGATTAAATATTCGTCTTTTATTTGGACAATATCCGACGTAATTTTGATTTCAATCTTTCAGTCTACCATACTATCACATTCGGCAACTATAGTTATTCATTTCAATCTTTCAGTCTACCATACTATCACATTCGGCAACTATAGTTATTCATTTCAATCTTTCAGTCTACCATACTATCACATTCGGCAACTATAGTTATTCATTTCATGAATAGTAACTTTTCATAGGAGTTTAGACAATGACTCGCCGTACCATTAGTTCATTGGAAATAAAATTGCTGTAAAGAAAGACGTCGAGCGATAAAATCCATGTATTCAAATATTAGAAGAAAGTTCAGTACTCCATTTCCTGCAGGCAGTAGAGGGAGTTCAAATTGAACCACTTTACCTCGGACAGGATCAACGTACAATACAATTATTAAATAGAAACATTAGCTGAGGGAACCAAGTGCTATGTTATTTACTTGCAGTTTGCTCTGCAACTGCCGCTGCATTTATAACCTCGCAATAGCATGCTTGTTCAAGCGCAGCATTCTTGGTCGTCTTCAACAAAAGCAAAAAAAATGTTCTCGTTTTTTACGCTGGTTGAAAGGGAGTTGAGGCAAAATGGTCGGAAAAGTGATAAACAGAAAATGAATAGAAACCGAATTTATTCAGTTAAAGAGAAGCATTACACTCTGGAATACTGCAGCTGTAAGCAGACGAAACATCAGCTATATACAGAGGATGAATCAGCTATTTGCAGAGGATACATCTGATGATACATCAGCTATTTGCGGAGTTTACATCAGCTATTTGCAGAGTATACATGAGCTATTTGCAGAGGACACAGCAGCTGAACGTAGAGGATACAGCCGGGAAGATGATTTTGTCGGGTCAACAGGACATGAGTTCTGTGGGGTAGAGAGCTCGAACACGTCACTGTATATGCAAGCTTGGCGAGCGAAAAGGACTAGCTTTGCCACTAGACTACGATTATAGTCCTGCAATGGCAGTAGAGTGAGACGCGATTGGGTCAAATTTGGGAAAATCTTTTCATTTGATTTGAAGGTTTAGCGCTTTGTCTCTGCGCAGAAAATTATAATAATTGAATATGTTAAATGTTCTCGACTCGTGGTCGGAAAAATATTGATGTTTAAGAGAATAGCAACTAAAATCAGGTGCGGCGCTGCATAATAAACCCTGCTTCTGCGGCATATCGATAGATAAAAGAAATTTATCATGTCAATAATGCAATAACTAGAATATATTTCTGTTATTATTGGTCGCAGCTATGTTTTTTCCCCCAACATTTGCTATTAGACTTATGATTATTTATTAGCAGATGAATACTGATCATACATGTACTCTTCATTGTCGGACGTGTTATCTGACCCAAACCATGGCTGCTATTTAGTTGTTCACGAGTGATTGTAGCATACCGCCTAAGACATACGCTATAATTCAGAGCGGATAGGACCAAATACAAGCCATCAGGTGTTTTGTGCTGTTCTGATGTTACCTCACAGAGGAAGTAAAGTACGGGATAATTAAACAGGTGTATTGTGTTGTTTTTGATATTACCTCACAGAGGAAGTAAAGTAAGGAATAATTAAACAGGTGTATTGTGCTGTTTTTGATGTTACCTCACAGAGGAAGTAAAGTACGGAATAATTAAACAGGTGTATTGTGCTGTTTTTGATGCTACCTCACAGAGGAAGTAAAGTAAGGAATAATTAAACAGGTGTATTGTGCTGTTTTGATGTTACCTCAAAGAGGAAGTAAAGTACGGATAATTAAACAGGTGTATTGTGCTGTTTTTGATGTTACCTCACAGAGGAAGTAAAGTACGGAATAATTAAACAGGTGTATTGTGCTGTTTTTGATATTGACTTACAGAGAAAGTAAAGTACGGAATAATTTGGAATACTTGATAAGTACCTCGCTGTGTTGACACTAAGTTGAGAAAAACTTTTCACGTTCCGGAATTTCGTTTGGAAACTTCGGGTTCCATGTGTGAGGAATTTTCTGGGCTGGAACAAATCATGAATAATATGGGTAAAGTAATTGCAAGACAAATATCTCCCAACAAACAATTTATTTGTTAGTTAATAATACTCGATGGTACCGGAGACAGTGGTCCTACATGCGACCAATACACGAATGCGCAAACAGAGCCCAGCACGCGAACACGCGAAACAAGATCCGATCATGTATACGACGCACTCAGACAGTCAAGCAATTACATCACATCATTTATAAATATGTATACATAATGAATGCATGTGAGTATGTTGATGACTGGTATGTATCGCAAATATTTTTGTGATGAAGAAAATCAGGTTTAACCTGATAATGATCATGTTGACAGCCCGTAATATCATGTATCCAGCTTTAATTAACTCCCTTTTGAAACTGTTATCCACCATTGCAAGATAATAGTGCGCGGACGGGAACTCATTAACAAGGCAAAACTGTCCGCGATCAAAAAGCAACAGCTCAGAGAAGACACACCGCGTGAACTAAGATTCATATATTTTTCCGAGCAAGATTCTTTTTGACGTCTCTATCTGACTTGTCTTTTTTCGTGTTGTTTCCCACAGTAAAAATTCGGTGCCAAACTCTCTCGGTTTTCATAGCATTGCAATGAAAGGTTCGCTTACACTCTGCAATTTGTTCACCAGATCATGAAATAAAAACTTGCTTCGTTTCCACAATTATTAGAGCGCGTCACTGACAAACCTAAACCAAATTAAGACATAAGGTGTATCTGCAGCTCTGCGGTCCAGTCCTGACTCGGCTAGGCTATGGTAGAATCACAACAGGACCCTGGCAGGTTGTGAGGACGGGTTAGGATTGCGGGGCAGGGAAGAGTTTGGTCAGGTCATGGAAGGTTGGAGTGCTATGGGACCAAACCAATCGCCCAAGTCACTGGACCACCTGTGAGGTTCATGTCAAAGCACTGACTGTACAAACTACTGGGCATGAAGGTCAAATGTCAATATCTTCTCGAAATAAAATTTCGATGCGGAAGATGTAGCAGAAATTTTCCTTTAAATGATCATAAAATGCTCGTTTAAAAATTATTATCGATTAGGGAAAGGAAGCAATACAATATTTTAAATGCTTGCCTCACTTAGCAACTTCTGGCAAAAGGTGCTAGAAGAAAATACAAAAGTGTCTGGCTTTTTTTTTCAAACAGTTGGTTTGCTGAGGTCGGGTTTCGAGTTTTGAAACCCCTACTACATGAGCCTGGGCATGAAGGTCAAATGTCAATATCTTCTCGAAATAAAATTTCGATGAGGAAGATGTAGCAGAAATTTTCCTTTAAATGATCATAAAATGCTCGTTTAAAAATTATTATCGATTAGGGAAAGGAAGCAATACAATATTTTGAATGCTTGCCTCACTTAGCAACTTCTGGCAAAAGGTGCTAGAAGAAAATACAAAAGTGTCTGGCTTTTTATTCAACCAGTTGGTTTGCTTAGGTCGGGTTTCGAGTTTTGAAACCCCTACTACATGAGCAGTACAGCCCCCGCACTATCTTTAATGCTGATTCGGTTTCGTTCGTTTCTGAATATTCTGCTGAGTTTTTGCAAACATGCACATTGGTGCGGCATTGCAGGGAAGGGTCGTGTTGCTGCTCACCGTCAGTGGCTACGTGTGAGAACACTTCCTCCACCAGGGCAGGCAACATTTTACGCCTTTTAGAGGCGCCTGGCCTCAATCCCTGAATAATACAAAGAAGGGGGACAAATGAAAACCCATGCTGAGAATGTTTTGAAAACAACACTCTAATTTGTAATCTAATTTTCATGCTTATGACACAAATACTGTCTCGGTTGTGCTCTGCTCTACAGTAACTGAACACACTTTCTCATTCCCATTTGACGGCTCGTTCTTTTCGTCCAGGTATCCACGGCTCACATACAGCATTGCTCATTGTAAAGTAGTCGTTAACTGCATGCGGTCTTCTCAATATTTACATCAGCATCAAACATTATCCGTGTCATATAGAGGACAGGGCCACCAATCTAAGGTGTGATACCCTTAGTCTCGCTCTAACCATAGGCATTGTATGACTGAGACAGTGGGC
>SDVV010014844.1:0-14690 GCA_016164225.1 Gammarus roeselii
TATCGGTATTGTTTACGTTGGTTCAGTAGCTATTGTCAAGGATGGGCCTGACCGCATTCTCGATATCACCTTTGTATCAAAATAATGTTTGAAAGCTAGAATTATTATTTCCTCATCCAAATGGGGAATGAGTGCGGTCTGTGTACAGCCTGTTATGATGCGTAAGGCTGTGTTCTATTCTATATATAAGAAGTATGTTGGAGCAAGGTCCAAGGGCCAGGCAGTGTTTTCGTAGAGAATGTATCCTGCAACCACACTTTCATGAAGTTCAGGAATTGCCGTCGATTTGCTGTTGCGGTCTCGGGCTTGTGGTGTTTGTTATGACTGTAAGGCCTTTCACTACGAGCTGATGTAGGTGTTAGGTGATGTTGATTTGTGCAAATTGTGCACGAGGGCGTTGTAGAGTGAGGCGTTGTAGAGATGGGGGAGAGGCGTCTTTTCGTGATGGCTAGTAATTGTTTTTGGTGTGCCAGTCTGCCAGAGAGGCAAAGAGCTAGCTACTTTCTGTAGTTTTTATTGATGTGTGTGTTAAGTATTATTGTTTGGCAGGAAGTATCATGCGACTTTTTCTTTCACTCAAGTCATCGTGGATGGTCTGTGAAAGGTTGGTGAGCAGCGGGGTTGTAGAATGTTGTGTTCTGAAGCCGTACTGTGTCAACGAAAGTGGGACGCAAGCATTAGTTTGTTTAAAGGGATTAGGGAAATGAAAATAGACAGTTTGCGACGGCTTCTGTAAAGGATTTGTTAGGCTCTCGATAGAGTAAGATTTCCGTTTGTTTCTAGGTGCTAGAAATGGTGCGAAGAATGTAAGTTCTTAGATATCAGTGTGAGTCCTGGTGGCGTCAGGACCATGGTGTTCATGATGAATGTATGATATGCCGTCAGTGCCCGTTGCTGTTCTTAGATGTCAGTGTGAGTCCTGGTGGCGTCTGGACCATGGTGTTCATGATGAATTTACGATATGCCGTCAGTGCCCGTTGCTGTTAATGATTTGGCCGTGCTGATTGCGGCTAAATGTCAGGGCTGATGTAAAGGAAGGTGAGTATCTTCCTATTGTCTTGATGTTGAGCTAGGTGATAAGTATTTACATAGTGTTTGTAGTGTTAGTCTGCTTGTCGATGGTCTGGTGATGAGGTGTGAGTGCTGAGTGGTAGGACTGCCTCATACGTGTCGACATTTTTTTGTGTTTTTATTATCGAATCTCCTGAAAAATATCCATATTTTGGAGGCGAGGTGTTTTGGAAAGTTGGTATTTTCCAAAACACACCAGTAACAAAATCGTCTGTTGCGCACGAATGCCCGCATCTTTCTTTTCTAAGCTTAGGGTTTAAATCGGTATTATTCTGTCGATGGTGGAGGGTAGGTTAACTGCGGTGATGGTTTCGCTGTTGAGATTTGTGCTTAGTGGGGGCCGAGACGGAAGGAATGCGGTTCTCTCTTTATGGTTGAGCACGATGAAGACAAGTTCCATGGCGTCGTGAACGAATATGTATTGAGTGATGTTGAGGTCATATAAAGCGATTCCTGTCGATGCAGTGTATTTATCCCCTTTTGCTCTCATGTATGTAGTCACGAAAGTGTAAAGTGGTTTGCTGTGGATTAGGAATCAAAGTTAATGATTGATATCTAGCGGGTGGTGGTCAGAGGGCATGTCTTGGTGAAGTGCCCATTTGAGCTAGAAAGGGGGAGCAGAATGAAACGTTAGAAGAGGTATGTTGAGTGTTTGGGACGAATAGCTTGCGAGTGGACGTATCTTGGTTATTTAATGTGATCAGTTTGTATTACTGGTCAATAAGGACAAACCCTCTCAGGTCAGAGCCTTGTGTGCTGAGCCGGGAGTTATTGTGTGCGTTAAAATCCCTTATAACATGAGTATATGCTGTGTTTTTGAGGAAGTTTCGGTGTGCTGTGTTCTGCGGTTGAAAGGAGATGTATATGTTGAAGAGACTTCCTTGCTTCATGTGAATTTGAATGGGTCCGAGTTCACCGCTAGTGTGTTGATCAGTGGACGTTATACGAAAGTGGGTCCTGTTGTGTTCGTGAAGTGAAGATTTTTACTACGAGTGTAGGGAGTTCACCTCCGCTGGAACTCATGACACTCGTCACAGCTAATCTGAAAAAGCCGCAGCTTATCTGAAAAAGAATACCTATGTCCTAGGAGGTTTCAATACCGACCAATAGAAACCCAAGATATTTGGCCCAATAATAAGGAGATTAAAACTTGAAAAACTCATTGAGACGCCAACCAGAATAACGAGAGACGGTAGTTTTTCCCTGCTAGAACCGATAATTACTAACAATCGGTCATCCGAACTAAGCACAAGTGTCCGTCCCTTAGTGGCAGACCACGAAGAAATAAGCCGCGTGATCACAGTGTGCAAAGAAAAGCGACAACATATTACCCTGATGCCCTCCAATCAGGTGGATCAGTCCTGAACTCAAACAAGAAATGAACAACCTAAGAAATCTGCAAGCAACACATAATGAAGATAGAACCATAAGCTTCTCAAACAACATGATTTTAGACGACCAATTGCAAGAAACATGCATACCGTCACGAGATGAGGTTCTATCTCAGCGGACACGTGTCCAGAAGTTGATGTCCAAAGCAAAGGTAGATACCCACCTCGCTGAACTAGATAATGCCAAAAATAACCCTAGGCAGATCCCACAAGTAACCGAAAAAGTCAAGCCGCTGCAAAAACTCATATGAAATAGCTGAAAATTTCAATGATTTATCCGAATATAAGGGAAATCACACAAGATGAGGTGATGGATGAATGAAGTAGTTACTGCAGGTATAAATGAGCCAATGTCCTTTAATAATCACTGCCTTCGCTGGAATCATGGTCACCCAAGTTATCAAGCGAAACAGAAACTATCTCTGCCATAACACAAACTCATATTGTCACGATGGCATAACGCTGCAGTACCTACAGGATGGATTGTCAATAATACTGCCATATTTTCAGCTATCTCGCCAACACATGCACAGCAAAAAGCACCTTCCCTCAAATTTCGAACGTGCCCTCATTAGAGAGATCCATAAAAAAAGAAAGAAGAATGATACCTGAAATCATTGACCCACAACTCTCCTACCTGTTACTTTCAAAAACCAAGAAAAAAAATTCATGTCAATTCCTAAACTATACAGAGGAAAAAAACTCATTCACGACAGTCAGTTTGGATCTCCGAACTCGTCCACAATGCAATTGACCAAAACGGTCTATCACTACTCGTTTTGCTGGATCTCAAAAGAATTTGAGTGTACACCACGACACCTTGTTGAAAAACCACGCGCAATTGAACTCTCAAACATCATGATTTAAAGCTACCTCAACATCCGGTCCCAATCTGTTATGATAAACAGAGAACTTATTTATTTTCCGAAACCTGCGGATTTCGGTGTCCCACAGGGATGTATTCTTGGACCTGTCCTTTTCCTACCGTTTGAAAATGGCATGAGCTGTGGAAGTCCTGTTGACAACGCAAAAATTACAATATATACTGATGATGCTCAATTGCTGTTCATCCGACCCGCAAGTAAATTGGATGAGCTGATGGAAGATGCAGGACAGCTTTGATCCACATATATAACTGGTATACTTCAAACGGGCTCAAAGTTAAAGCAGATAACACCAGGTGCATTATTCTCGGATCAAAAGTAAATGCATCTAGAGTACGCGACAATTTCGTTGTTAACTATTCGGGAGAAAAATCCCTCGGTATAACAGTCACAAGTCCGGGAGTTTTGTTCGATCGTAATATGACCTCCAAACACCATGTGGACAAATTTTACTCTAAATTGAATTGGACACTTATGTTCCTCGATCGCATCAAAAACCAAGTCGAATTTAAATCGAGGCTTACATTTAAATGGTTGCATAACCATACGGGGAAAATGTAAGAAAACGTTGCACACTGATATCCAACTTTGCCTAAACTACACTGCTAAGATCCCTCACGACGAATATTTTAGGAGTGATCACATGGAACCCCTACTAAACAAACTTGGCTGGTTGAACATAAACGCGTGACTAGATCTTAATGAAGTTATACGGTTTACAATATTCAGAACAAGCTGTTTTGTTCGAGCAGAGTTGAATTTCCAAACCGTAGAGCAGCTCACAATCGATCAACGCAAAACGGAAGGCATTGACACCGAATTCAGAAGAACACGGACTGGGGCAAAGCCGTTTTCAGTCTCAGGCCCAAAAAATTTCAACAATCGACCAACTGACGTTAGAAATTCCACCAATGCATCATCTTGCAGAAAAGAATGCTCCACTCTACTGTTCGCTCGTCGACAAGTGCTAGCAGAATAAAAAATCCTCTGTAGTGGACAATATATGCGCAGCTTGAAAACCTGGCAGATAGAGTACACCGGACCCTCACAACATGAGACGCTCCTAACCAGAACCCCCTACACCCTTGAACCCTTCGTATTGCGACACAGGGTTGAGTGCCTCCCCACGGTAACTATCACCTGTCACGAAACCTGGTGCCCACAAAGGGATGCAATGTCGGAATTAACTTTTATCTCGTTAAACTTACTGGAATGTGTTCCATGTAAATATGTATGGTGTCTATTCTAAGAAAGCAAACATACCATTTCATTCGATATCACACGCGTATCCTGGTTTTCCGTAAGGCCACGCAGTATTTGAACTTACTTATACCTGGATACACAATTGAAAGCCTTTCTGTGTAAATAAGCCGTATGCTCGTTCTGTATGGCCACACTCGCAATACAAGTGGATTAAACTATTGTCAGTACTCTTCTCATAACGCTAAATGAGATGCCATGTGCTGTTGTGTTTGAGTACTGCATTTGCAATTAGCACCTGACACTGCGGCATCTATACATGGAAAGCTCTTTTTTCTTGGTACTGCAGTACATCTTTGCCGAGTAGCGACATGTAAAACCCTGAGAGTCGGTTGACACTCCATCAACCGATCGCGATACTCCACATGCTTGTGGTGTAGTGCGATTCATTGTTTTGCTGTCAATGGTGCGGCGCTGCCACCACAGTCTTTATTTGTTAATCATGAGATGGCAGTGTTTCACTAAGAGTTAGAAATATATCAAACCTTGTAGCTGTAAGTTCATCCGTACGCTATTAATTCGCCGCTACTAACCGTTATGTCATGTCACCCACACATAACCACGTGTGCCGGGTTATCAAAGATGTTCCGGCATCACGATCCCATTCTTAGCTTATATCTGGTGACCCACGCACAGTACTGGATCGCCGGGTCATCGACGAAATCCCGGTCTTGTAAAACAGATTCTCTTTTTCGTTCACTGGGGAACTAAAACCGATCTCCATACTTGGACATTATCGATGATAGCACGGCACTGAGCTGGAGATTTTTTTGTCCGTGATGAGCGATCATCACTGAACCAACGTTTCCGGCGAAAATACGGTGATAAGACGATGACTAAGGCGGACTGAGTAATGGTCTATTCATAGTAGCAATCTATTCTTCGGAAGCATGTTTTTCACTCTAAGTATTGTATTTCAAGTAGCAGTTCATTCATTGTTCAGATTGTCCCTAGTTTCATTTTATTCCCTGTCATCATCTTTCAATTCACAGTCGTTCCTGTCAACTGGTAACAGTAGGTTGCATCAATTGCAACCTACTTTTCATTCTTTAAGCTTGTAACGTTGAGAAAATGCGTGGTTTACAATGTTGCAGGGACAGAAATATCCTGGTACATTCAGAAAACGAATTCTGTTGACGACGAAATAAATATTTTACAGTTGGATAGAGCCCGTTAACGGAGCTGCCTTCCAGTTAGTTGGACACTGCACGTAAGAAAATGTAGACATAGCCATATTGCCGTTAAAACTGAATAGTTGTATCAGTGATTTGTTGAAGTAACTAAAATAATGGGCAATTTGTAGTAGGACTTACGGGTGGAAATACTTATATATGTTTATTGGCATATTCATTTTAAAAATGTTGTTCATCTTATCAACAAATATTTCTTTTTCAAAACCTGTCACTTGATCTCTTACACCGTCACAATAGCATTTTCAACATTTGCTTGGATATTGGAATCAATTGCTGTCGCGTAAAGGAAGTAAAAATGTATGTATCAGATAAAAAGTCCCTGAAACAAAGATATACATTTTTTCTTACTCCAGCCGAGTTTGTTGAAATATAAACCATTGACGACCCTTTACCTGGATAAGTGAAAAAATAATAATTTAACTTCTACGATGCATTACAAATTGACCACAAACTGTGTTGATTTTATCAGATTGCTTTACAATGTGCGGAAAAAGCCAAAACGCTGCAGTCATGCAACCCCTTCCATATACCTTAATTTTACTCAGCAAGAACTGAATGTAGTCGGCAATAAGTTTTGTTGTTGGTTTGCCTGTCTCAGTTTGTATATATCCCTAAGCTTAGGCGTGAAGGGTTATAGCTGTTGTAAATTCTTTTTTATTCATGATTTGAAATAATATTAACATGATTTGAAATATTAGTACGAAAGTATATTTTCATAAACATTCAAGTACAGTTCGGTTCACGAGAGAGCGCACTGTCAGCCCTGACACTTTGTACTCTGAAAGTAGCTTCCTAGCATATAATGCTCTGAGAGCAGCGTGTCCTCTGTTTGTAGTTGAATCAGCAGTTTCAATTTTGACTTTGGTTGACAAACATATTTTTGGTTAGTATTTATCTTCGACTACTCATTTCTACCTTCGCTCGCTGGTTTTAACTGTAGCAAGTATATGCTGGATAGGTTTCAATTCGGGCTTCAGAGGTAGAGAGAAGTAACGCCAGGATTACTCAACACTCTGCTATGCACGCTCATGTTAATGCAATCTTCGCTCCCTCGGTGAGTGACGGGTCAGCATTACAAAGGTTTTGCAAAGAAAGTATTAAATTGAATTCACATGCACATGTGTTCAAAACTACGAAAAAATTAGACAACGAACCACCTTCAGTTAATGGTTGCACCATTTGTTACTCTATCAAAAAGACACCTGTCGGCCCCAAAATGAGTACGAAAGTTCCATTGTAGGAAAAAGGCTCTTCAACGAAAGGATTAATGCCCTAATATCCAAGCAATAGAACCCTGCTATCTTGTGCAGCTCAGACTATCTATCTGCCCCATAAATATTGTATGTGTAAATAACTCCAAATCGAGTTACTGTTGCTGCGGGAATTGTTAAATATATTAGAATCAATCATGTGGTATAGCAAGTTTTGATAAACATTACCTGTTCAGATGATGACTGGTTGGAATATCATTATTAGAGGATCTGGCCTCCCAACTGCATGTACCTCCCCGCCAATGAGCTCCTGAACCTGCAAAATACGCCATTCAAATATTTTATCTTATCCCTGCGATCCGCTGTACAATCCCTTCATTGAAAGATCGTTTCGTTGGTGTTCTTGAAGGTCTAAGTTTGGCCTCGGCGTACTCTTGTATGTCGCAATTAATTGCATCTGCTCCCCACCTGCTGACCTGGCACAGCCCATACTCCTAACATGGGCGCTGCTTAACATTTTAGTACCGCCCAGACAACGAAAATTTGTTCATTGAGTTGAGAGCTTTTCCCATTACCAGAAATGAAAATTCGACCAAACGAAAACTGGAAGGAAATCCGAACGTACATTATCGACATCATATTTCCAGTTTACATTGCATCGTTACATTGCTTGCTACTTTTTAAGTCGTTATTCCCTTAAGTAACGACTTAAAAAGTAGCAAGCAATGTAACAATGTAAAAAGTAGCAAGCAATGTACACCTAAATCTCTCTCTTCCGTGACGGGAATCAGTTTCTTTCCGGATATTTAACATTCGTGCTTGAGGTTATGTGCATAACCTAACCTGTAAAGTTGAGTGCATAACTTTACATTTGTCTGCATAAAATTTTATTGGCCACTTTTCTGACCAATCAACAATTTTGTTGAAGTCTAATTGCATCTGCTGACACTCACGTTCGGTTTGCACTTTTCCGCCTATCTTTGTATCATCTGCAAATTTTCTAACGTTTGAGAGTACGGTGCAATCGCGATCGTTAATGAATATTATGAAGAGAACTAAAGCTAGCACGGCTTCTGGAGGTACGCCGCTTGTAACATTATCCCAATGGGAGGTAGCTCCGTTAAGTACAACTCAATGCCGCCTGTCCGTAAGCCAGCATTTTATCCAGTTATTAAGCTCGCCTCGAACACCGACGCTGTGCAATTTACTAACCAAGCGACGCTTGGGGAGGACTTTATCGAACGCATTTTGAAAGTCAATGTAAATGTTATAAATGATATTCTGTGTCGTGAATATCAATTATGTTCTTGAAAAATAAAAAGGTTCGTAGGACAGAAACGAATGTATTTAAAGCCATGCTGAGAGTCGCCAATCAATTCGTTTAATTCTAAGAATTCTATAATTTTACCCGTTATCAAATTTTCCAGCAATTTGCCAATGACTGAGATGAGACTAATTGGTCGGTAATTGCAGGGACACTTTTGTCTCTTTTTTTTTAATTGGAGTGACGTTGGCCTCATTCCATTGAGAGAGGCAAATGCCATTTGTGAGAGATTGGGGGAAATTGTTTGATAATTGTTCGGCGAGTTTGTTCATGGTCTCTTTCAGTATTCTGAGATGAACATGGTCTGGACCTGGAGATTTTGTAACTGTCAATTTCTCGGTATATTTAATAACTTCTTCAGGGGCAAGTTTACTGTGCTGAGGGATTCAATTTGTCTTTCTGCTCTGATATCCTGCGGATTAGGAATATCCGGAATCTCTTACATAAATACAGAGCAGAAATATTGGTTCAGTAATACACTTATGCGAGTATCGTCGGGCCTGAAGCATTTGGTCTTGAGATGAGTGATCAAAGTGAAATATTTACCTCGAGATTGACGTGCATGGTGCCAAATATGATTCAATCCCAGAAGTTGCCTTCATCTCCGTTCCAAAGCCACCCTTGTGAAATTCGACTGAGCGCGGTAACTTTATTTCCTGGCGGTTACTTTGATGTCAGTTTCTCTCGCGGCTTCTTCCTAATTCTAATATCGTCGGAGCTAAAGGTATTGCAGAGGTTTTGGGGATGATTTCTGAGTGCTTCAACAAGGACCTCGTAAATTGGGGAACAGGGCCGTGATAATGTAATAGTGGAGGGAGCTGGCTTGAAGGAACATGATAGCAGCCTCCTAATACGCGGCTTTATATGTTAATACATTTTTGTAATATCAAGCGTCCATGGCATAAAGTGAAAGGAAGAGTGCAATAGTGTTTCCGGTTAACTTGGCAGTTTTGGATACTTTGAAACTTTAAATCTCTCTCCTTGACATATTAGCAAGCAAACAGAAGGTGGACGTCACGTCTCGAGGCTGTCCGCCCCTGATACAATCCTAAGCTGTACTCCAGTCTCACAGCCTCGTCGAGCATGGATATTCATGTAGATATTCGATATTTCTGTTCGGGGCTTGACTTACCTTCCCATCGTGCCTGTGCAGCAGACTACAACGTCACAGCCTGTTCGGGGCTTGAGTTCTCTTCCCCCTTTCATGCACAGCAGACTACAACGTTACAGCCTATTTGGGGTGTGTGCCCCTTTCCCCCTTGCCTGCACAGCGGACTGCAGCGTAACAGCTTGTTCGGGTCTTGAGTCCTCTGCCTCTTGCCTGCGCAGCAGACTACAACGTCGCAGCCTGTTTGGGGTTTGAGTCCCCTTTCCCTTTGCCTACGCAGCCGACTACAACGTCACCGCCTGTTCGGGGCTTGAGTCCCCCTTCCCTCTTGCCTGCGCAGCGGACTACATCTCTCCATCTTCCCTCTTCCCTGCTCAGCGGACTTCACGAAACAGCTCTCCATCCTCTCCCTTGCCTGCGCAGTAAACTACAACGTCACAGCTCTCATCTTCCCCTGCACAATAGCTCTTAGACCTGTCTAGTCATAAGCATGCATGCCTACTCAATAAACAACGAGGGATCAGTTGAAATTCCTCACTATAATTCCCGAGACAATAATTACACCTAGCCTTCAGGGCGAAAATCTTTGCCTGGCACTGACATTGTTGGAGATTGTGATATGGTAACTTTTGCGCTTCTAGCTGGATGTGGAACAAATTATTCCGCTGTAGGTTGTAGGGCAATATCAACCGGCTTGCGATTCGTAGTTTTGAATATATATAAAAACAACCGTGGATGATGCGAACAATATTTCCTTCTGGTCAACATTAGTGGCGGGTTATTCTTCGGAGGAATAGGCGATTACGCTGCTCGGTCCTGAAATGCGATTGAAAAGGTACACTATCGAAAATAGTATGTCTTTATCTGCCAACACATACAGAGGCTTGTTAACTCTTCTCAACTATCATCCAACACTCGCCTTCTTAATTCCTTCATCACTTGACACCCTCGCAATCATTGGTATACCGGGAATGGATGAAAATGTGCGTTAAGATTGTTAACGAGGTGTGCATTCGTGAACCCTTCGTTTAGAAATATGCATTCTATTCGATTGCACAGCAATGGGCGTTGCGGCTTTAACTAAAGGTGCATTTTGAAAGTGTGCATTTATGGAAATGTGCATTAAAACAGGCTCAATCAAAATGTGCATTATGATTGTTCACCTTAAGCGCATCCGTAAGCCCGTCACATGGTAATGTGCATTCCGAACCATTGCACAGTAATGTACAATGCGTCTCAACAGCTAAGTGTGTATTCAGGAAGTGTGCATTCCGAAAGCGTGAATTCTAAAAGTTTGCTTTCAGAAAGTGCACATTAAGACCGGCTCAGTGAAAATGGGCATTGCATCAAGGTTGTTCACTAGCTGAAAAGTAAGAATCTTGCTACGGTGACCCAAGCGTGTCGAATGAGGCGACTAAAAGGGGAGCCCTGTTGCCGGAGAGTTGAATTCCTGCTACCGAAACCCCTGCGTGTCGTAGAAGGCGACTAATAGAGGCGGAGTTAGGGGACTAGGAATACCTTTCTCTGTAAAATCCTCCCTAAAAGGCGGCAAGGCGAGCTTGGGAAGGAGAGGCTCACGCCTCTCAGAACCTTATTGATTATGTCACTAAATGTGCGTGATTGTAGTACGAATGAAGAAAAGAGGAGAAAGATTGGTGAGATGTTTATGAGGAAGAAGTTTGATGTGTTAGCTCTGAGTGAGACGAAGTTGAAAGGAAAGGGCGAATGTGAGTTCGGTGTGGTAAGTGGAAGGGAGTCGGGCGTAGAGGAAGGTTGGGCACGAGAAGGTGAGGTGTGAGGTGTAGTGAGAGTTTTAGAGGTCAAATCAATGTGGTTGTACTGGGCCACCATAAAGCGAGAGTTGGAGATGTAGTGGTGGAAAATGTTGGAGGGAGGTATGGCGTTCCTGGTAGAAATAACTGTGGCAAAAATACGATAGGTCTGTGCGTGGAGCAGGAGCTGGTGGTCGGAAACAGCTTGTTCAAGAAGCGAGAGATATCCGCAAGTACACATGGGTAAGGATGGCCCATGGTGCAGTGGTGGAGAGAGCGCGGATGAATTTTTTACTGATTTCAAGGAGCGTGTTGGGAAGGCTGTCGGATGTTTGGGGGTTGAGAGAGATGGTGGACGAGTGTCTGACCATTTTCTGGTGTACGGAAGACTTGAAGTGGAGCAGAGGTAGAAGAGGAACAAAAGAGTGGGAAGAGGAAGAGAGGTAGTGAAAGATAGTAAGCTGAATGTGGAAAATAGAGCTAAGGAGTTTCAACAGGCGTTGAGAGGAGAATATGACAACGTGAGAGGACTGGATCTGCGAGATGTGGAGGAAGAGTGAGTGACATTCAGAGATGCGTTGTTGAGATGTGCAATAAGTGTGTGTGGTGTGCGCCGAGTGGGCGGGTTCGGAAGGAAGAGCTGCGAGTGGTGGAATGAGGAGGTCAATCTGGCGGTGGCGCAGAAAAGAAAAGCTTTAGAGGAGTGATTGCAAGCGAAGTCGGTGGTACCCTGTGCGAACTTTAAAGAGAAGAGGAAATGGGTCAAGCTGGTGGTGATGAGAGCCAATAGGGATGTTGATGTTAGGTGGGCTAGGCGGTTGTGCCAAAATTTTGAGAAGAACTAAAAGATGTTTTGGAAGGAGGTGAAATGGGTGAGAAAGGGGGAGGCCGGAAAGGAGGAGGCTGTTAAAGATGAAAACGGTCAGTTGTCGACGGAGAGTGGTGTTGTACGGAAAATGTGGGCCGAGTATTTTGATGAATTGTTGTATTTCGGGGATGACAGAGAGGCTGACATTGTTCCAGTGGGTGAGGGTGCACGGATACCGGTGTTGGGAGAGAGACTTGTTGCGGACATTACTAGGGAGATGATGAAAGCAGGGAAAACCACCGGTCTGCATGGCGTTGCGACAGACTGCATGACAATAGGTGGAGTAACGATTGTCGAATGACTGGCGAGGCTACTGAATCTGTGTTTTGTAGCGAGCGTGATGCCGTTGGAGTTGCGCAGTGGCATTGTTAAGCTGTGCAAGGGAAAGGAGATAAATACGAGTGCTGCAACTCAAGAGGTATCAATTTATTATGTGTGGTCTGTAAGTTGTGTGGGCGAATGCTGATCAAAAGGATTACAGACTGTACGTATGGTGGAATTAGAGAGGAACAGTGTTGTGGTTTTTAAAAGTGCTAGAAAGGGGTGTGCCGATCAGATTTTTCCAGTGAGGCATGTCTGTGTGAAGTACCTTGCAAAGGAAAATGATGTGTTATGGGCCTTCATGGATTTGAAAAAGGCCTACGACAGGGTTGACAGAGAAGCGCTGTGGAGGGTGTGGCGTTTGTATGGAATGAGCGGAAATCTGTTGGAAGCAGTTTGGAATTTCTATGTTGACAGCAGATCATGTGTCAAAGTGGGGAGCGAGTTGAGCGATTGGTTTACAGTGGAAGTGGGTCTGAGACAGGGCTGCCTTATGTTTCCCTAGCTCTTCAACCTCTACATGGATGGAGTGATCAGTTTCGTGAACGCGAGTGTTTTGGGTCGTGGCTTGGAGCGTATGCAATGAATGGGCGGAGCTCTCAGTTGAGCCAGTTACTGTTGGCGGATGATACGACACTGGTGATGGATTCAGTGCAGAAGCTGTGTAGGCTAGTATCGGAGTTTGACAGAGTGTGTGAGAGGATGGAGCTTTGAGTGAACGTGGGTAGAATAAAGTAATGAGACGATCGAGGATTATCGATGCGAGTAGAATTAGTGTCTTCCTAAATGGGGAGTTATTGGAGGAAGTTCATGGTTTTAAGTATCTGGGCTCACATGTGGAAAAGTCTGAACTAGTGAAAACTGAAGTGAAGTCGCGGGTGAAAAGTTGTAGGACGTTCGGGATGGAAGCAAAGAGAGGGCTGTATGAGGGTTGAATATTTTCGAGATGAGGTGTTTGAGGAGCAAGGCTGGTGTGACGCTAAGAGACAGGATCAATACCGATATGGGATGAATTAGAACAGTGATGGTAATGAAGTTGGAGGACAGAGTTGATTCGCGTGCTCTGAGATGGTTCGGGCACATGATGAGGATGAATTACTGGAGTTTGTTGAAAAGGGTGTTAAAGGCAGAGGCAAATGAACGTAGGCCTAAAGGGAGACCGAAAGTTCGGGTCGATGGATGATGTGAAGCAGGCATTAGGAAGGAGAGACTTGAGTGTGGAGTGGAGTGGAGAATGATTGTAACTGGATGATTTTTGACGCTGCCCTGATGTTCTATCTCGACTTTGACATCTCGTTGAGAAACGGAATGGTCTTGGGTGAGGAGGACCCGGTCATCATGACTTGGCAGGAGTAAACCAGTCATACTGTCGGGCCCTGCTGCTGACATTGACATCAGCCCGCACTCATGACCCGGAGGGTGTGTTGGGGGTCTCCCAGTCGAACCCTTTTGCAAAATAGGGCTAAGTTGTGTGAGTGTGAGAGTATGAGAGGAGGGGGAGGTGCGCCTTGCCGTCGGCCACCCGGTCATCATGACTTGGCAGGGGTAAACCAGACATACTGTCGGGCCCTGCTGCTGACATTGACATCAGCCCGCACTCATGACCCGGAGGGTGTGTTGGGGGTCTCCCAGTCGAACCCTTTTGCAAAATAGGGCTAAGTTGTGTGAGTGTGAGTGTATGAGAGGAGGGGGAGGTGCGCCTTGCCGTCGGCCACCCCAATTTTCTTGGAAATTCGGCCTAGTGTCTGCATGTGTATCTGTGCTAGGTGTGCATTTGTGAACCCGTCGGTTGGAAACGTTAGTTTTTTGCAAATGCAAAGTAATGTGCACTGCTGCTTGAAAGTAAGCGTGCACTCAGAAAGTGTGATTCCGAAAATGTACATTCAGCAAATTTGCAAGGATTCTGTCTCATTAAAAGTGTGCAATATTTTGCCCATCAACATTTATATACATAATAATGTGCAATATCGGAAGAAAGGAAGAGCGAATTCATAATAAGAATTTAATGAATTAGATTATCATTCAAACATACAGCGTCTGGTGCACTCATCATTATTGTCAACAAAGACAAATCAATAATGTTCAATACTAAGTCCAGCAACGTAAATAGGTTGCGCATACAATATACAAACTCATATATCTTGTTGAACTCTAAAACAATTACCAAGCATAGTAATAAAGAAAGTTCGTAACAGAAGCATATCCATTTCAAAGTTAGGAAACTTCTCAAGCCCAAATATTAAATTAGCAATAAACGGTATGTAAACTAATGAAACAACTGATAGAT
>SDVV010014845.1:0-14690 GCA_016164225.1 Gammarus roeselii
TGCTTCAGGCAACTGATCATACAGCAGTTCTGTTGGTCACAATATAAAACATACACATTCATATATACACACATATACAGATAGACTGAAAAAAAAACAAAAATTACATACATGCTTACACACACATCCCTACAAATAAATTAAACTTCATCAGCCTAGTCAAAATCTAAAAATTCCTCGTACATCAGATCAGCAAGGGCTTGCTTATAGCGAGTTATATCTGTCAACTGCACTATGTCAGCAGGCAAGCCATTCCACACACCAACACATCTCGCACTGAAGGACCTACTGCGGACATCAGATGATCAATGAGGAAACGCCAACTTCAACCCATGACCTCTAGTACCAACTCTCGGAGCCAAAGAAAACATAGCTAGCAAATCCTCTGAGTTTCCATGCAAAATTTTCCAATATTTGATCAGGTCTGCCCTAAGAAGTCGACCCTTGATGGAAAATAAATCCAGGCTCCTCAAACGATCACCGTAGTCCATGCCAGAAAGTCCATCAATATTTTTAGTCCATCTCCTCTGGACAGACTCCAGCAGCTTTATTACCCTATAGTTATGGTGCATTTATTGCTCTGAGGTTGGGTTTGATGGTGGTTGCAGAACAGAGCACAGAGCAGAAAGAAACTTAGAACACTTCATCCTGTAGGGTCTGTATGTGTGTTCTAGGTGCATTGCGTCCTGGGTCCTCAACAGCCGACTCGCTGTCCCCACAAAGTCACGGGAGGGGGGATCAAGTAGATGCCATGTCTGGTGGAGGACTGGTCGGAAAAATTCTGTCCACCCTCATTAGAGCCAGCTGGTAGAGTATGCTGTTGCTCATTGCCCGGACACCGTAGCGGGGCATGTTGGGCTGGTCAGGCACGTTTCTCAGGAGCCTGTCTAGCACCTGCTTGAACTCCCCCACCGTGGAGCTCTCTTCTTCCCATACCCACTGGGGGAGCGAGTTGAAGAAAACAGACCTTGATAGGAGAGCGATGTTTTCCTTTGTGTGACCACTCGTCTTAGTGCTCTATTGTGGATTCGGCCCCGTTTGCAGAGTCTAACTCTTCTTGGGTTCCATTTTTCCCTAATTGCCGAGCTGCCGTCCAGGTTTGGGACAAGGCCAAAGTATTTTTCATACATAGATGATGTATCTCTCCTGTAAACGCTCCAGCGAGTAGACCCAACACCCTCGACCTTCTCCAGTAATCAAGATGTTGGACTGAAGGGATTCGGAGTGTGAAGGTGCTCTGCATGCCCTCTAACCTGACGTTTGCCACCCTTCCAGGGGTCTCAAAAGCTGGCAGCAGTATTCTAGGATTGGGATGATCATTGTTTTGAACAAGTTGAGCATGGGTCTCTCTTCTCTTGTTACAAAAACTTGCAGGATCCATCCCATTTGATTATGGACTTGGCGTGTGCTTTCACAAATGTGAGCAGCAAAGGAAGCGTCGTTGTTCATAGTGACACCCTCTCTAGGATCAACGGTTGAACATCACAATCGACCAAGAATTCATCATTCCAGAAAAGGAGAATAAATAGAAGAGCAGTTGTTGAGAAGAGGCTTCACGTCTCTAGCTTGTAGGTTCACGTTTGTAACCCCAACCCTTCAGAATCGTGTTGCCTTATGCTCCGCTTGGTTGAATTTAAAAATGTTACACAGGTCATATATCAAACCAACTCGTGCTTGTGAGATCCGGGGAACACAGAAAAACTAGGATCATTGATATGAACCAGTATTTCACGTCGGTGATGAGTTTTTCCAGCAGTCAGCTTACGTCTGTGATTGGCTGAAATGGGCCCTGGCTGCCAAATGCACAAAAACATACGGGGGGATGGATATAAAAAATCAGTAGTTCAATGTGTGACCGTGCCCTGACGGGTGGTGATGATGGAAAACCTTGAAATCTTGTATAAATGAGATAGAATAATAATAATAGTCTTCATTGAAGCACTCCATAGTACAATAATGATTACAGAGAAACAAGTTGGACAGGGCATTCTTACCAATATATGGAGACAAGATGGAGTAGGGCTGAAATATGTGACATAACATCATAAGTTGATCAAGTTAGTGACAAGTACCCCTGGATACATTTTATACCCTTCTCCCATATGAATATGCATACATCAAAGCTCAATTTCAGAAAGGACAAGTGCACAACTAGCTGTCAGCCAGCTTATCAGGGAGTCAGGGATGTCTCCCAGTCTGACATCCACAACATACAATGGGCCCACAACATGTAGAGGCAGATAGATATCAAACATTTCTATTAATATCAGGATCTTCCTGCACCTGCAGGATTTGGTCCCACCTCTCAATTATTGGAGATGATTTATATTCCTCCCTACTACATAAAGCATCCAGGAAGGGATTATTAGATTTTAAAAGTTCAACAATTGAATGCCACCGCTGACGAAAGTTCTTGAACAATTACGGTAATGAGAAAAATTTAAATATTGTTAGGAAGCCAAAATATTGTATACCAATAATCACCTGTTCTATGGACGTAGACCAGCTCGAAGAGTTACCATTGAGTAGCAGTAGTACTGGGACGCGTTAACATGAGCAGAATGGCATAATAATCTTCTTCTTCAATCAAGTGCTAGTCATTTAAGTTGTCTTGATGCTTTAAATGACTGGCATTATATAATGGACCCTATTCCACTTAGCGATATAAATTGTAAACAGAATTTTGAGGGCACAAAATATAGTGCACCTTTAAGACAGCCAACATCACATGCCGCAAATTCGAAGCTAGCACTTGTTCTTCTAGGCACACCAACCAACCTCTGGAAACTATTGTATGCTCCTCTCAATTTATTGATAGTGACTTGCATAAATTTACACCACAGTGAGTTACAGTAGATGGGGTAGCAGTAGATTTTAAAGAGCTGTATTTTAATGTCATGTGTTGACAGAAGTTTAATTTCCTTATAAGCTGTTTGCCAACTGCGTTTAATTTCCAAACCTGCTTGGAGATACTAACATTATAACACTTTGTTTGTTATTAAGGGACCTAAGTATGGAAACTGTCCACATAATCCAACCAAACAATATTTAACACATTCATACAGAACTGGAACCTTTGCATAGTGCAAGGTTTTACTAGCATTAAAGCAGATATGCTAGTATTGTACTCAATATCTAGTGCTGCGGCCTCTGCCTCTCAT
The DNA here is from genome assembly GCA_016164225.1 of Gammarus roeselii. Classification (NCBI taxonomy): domain Eukaryota; kingdom Metazoa; phylum Arthropoda; class Malacostraca; order Amphipoda; family Gammaridae; genus Gammarus; species Gammarus roeselii. The sequence goes on from SDVV010014845.1 coordinate 3,162, forward strand.
ATATTTGGTATAATTTGAAGAACATCCACATGAGGGGTCAGTAGGACCATATCCTCAGCATAGAGTTTTGTGTTAATGCAGCAGGCACCAATATGACTGGCATGACATCACTGAACTAAGTTTCTTGCATCAGGACGCTTGCAAGTAAAACACGACCAAACGGTTGAGCGTGAACCTGTTTGAGGTGAAACAGATATGCATAAAGTAAAACGCCTTAGTGGCAGTCCAACCAACAATCATGGAAGGTGTGAATTTCTGAAAATGAACGTAATTTAGCCATTTCATTAAAAGTAGTTGAGATTGTGGCGAGTTACATTTTTCCTTGTTGAGTTGTCGCCAAGATTGCATAGAGGATACTTTTTGTCTTTAAATTGGTTGCAGAAATTGCATCGAGATTCAAATTTTTCTTCATTGGTTGCCAAGATCTCAACACAGAAAAGCCTTCTCTTAGGACTGGTGCAAGCCTACATGGAAAAGGTTGATTCCTTGCAGCGTATAGTCTGACATTGTAGTGCGCATAAAATTTGTACCTTGAGCAAGCTCAATGCACTGAAATCTTGATGCAAGGCTATGTGGAATGCTTTGAAAATTTGAACCATGGCCATTAGAATATTACACAATATGACAGGTGAATGTGTGGCATATTAGCAATGTCTAACAAAATCTTACTTCATTTGCTGTAAATTAAATTTAATCTGTAACAAACAATCAATGTTTCACGGTGACTTCACCCAATTAGATGGCATGTCACATATCTGTAATTGCCACCAATCATTTATTTGTGGAAACTCTTTGCACTGCACTTGAAGGCTGTTTGTTTGTCAAATACTAGGAGTAACCTACCAATGGGACATGTGTTGATAAAATACCTCCCTAGTAGGGGTGTGGGATTACTGGTTTGCATATATGATGCTGTTATCTTCCGGTTCCAAAGGCATTCGAAAAAGTACTGGACAGCAGATGCATTATTGTTATGATACATTCTCCTTGGCTTCAATTGCGGCCTTGTTCAAGCCAGGTAGCAAATCCAGAGTGAGTTTCCTGACCATATTTGGTAACGAAATTTGACAATGTTTTTCATTAGGTTGATCGTAATAGCTTCGAATTTCTGTTCCTATACGCACAGTGGAGAATGCTGGTTTGCGTGGAGGAAGACTCTCTAACAATACTACACTAGTGACTTGATGATGCAAGGAGGTTGTTTTGCGGCATGTTTAGTAGGTCACCTATTTGCTGTGTTACGGTCTAGTACCTTTAGCAAGTGTTTCACATCACCAAAAAGGTTTCACAAACAGTTTCTTCTTTTGCAATGCATTTATCATATTGTTTTGCACAACAATCAGCTCTAATTTTATGTTTGATTGAATAATTCACTGAATATTAGATGTATTTAACAAGACGAGTCTATTATGTAAGTATGAGCAATATTTCTAACTGTAAATTATGACATGTTGAAAAATCAATGACCTTACCTGAGGGCATTGTTCTAAATATCTAGCAAGTTTTGTAGTTTATTTGCTGCCTGGGGTAATCAAGGTCTTTCCCAAAATCCAAGGTGCAAAAAATTGGCTCATGGAATCACTGCTTTTCGCACATGGTATAGTTCAGTATCTTGACTAGTGTAAGAGAAAAAATGTTTCCTGCCAACTACGCAAATGCCCCCGCCCCCCCATCCCGCGCTCAACAACTCTGCCGATATTGTGTCTGTACTAAACTCCACAGCGTGAGCTTGTGAGCTGTTAATTATTTGTAACTCTTGTGGTTGATCAATTTTCCTTAACTGTGCAAAGATTGCTATTTGGAGTAACTGATCTGCATTGGACATTCTCAGTCAGGCCCTGTGGAGTAGTAACATGTGCAGCTGTAGTCAACTCATAAGGCATAGGGAGTAAGAAAGACATCCTTGTGTTCAGAAGAAGGTAGCTCCAAAATGAACCTCATAATGAATATGCTGGTAGTAAATATAACCAAGTACTACAATTTGGGTGCTCGATGGGGTTTGAAATATGTACCTTGAAATGAATAATGTTCTTCTTGCCTAGGAGTTATAGAATTACCCACATTAAGGAGTAGGGCAGCCAGACTTGCTACTAACAAAATTTGTTGTCTCAGGACTCCACTGGCCGACAGATTTGGGCTCATTAGGCTCCTCAAGCTTTTGGTGGAGGGAACAGGAATTCTTCGTGCAATGGAGTAGTTCAAAATTGGCCACTTATTGTAAAAACGGAATTAGGCAGGGAGGTCAGCTTTCGCCACTATTGTATAATGTGTGCACTGATGAGTTGAATTACCCCCTGAGTAGAGAATACCAAGTGTGTCATGTTGCCAACTGCTATGGTGACCATCTTAGTTATGCAGATGATATGGTCATCACAGCAGATTGCACTGATGACAAGGATGTTGCAAAGCAAACAAGGTATTGAAATGCAGTTGGTGACATGCAGTTGCAGTTGGTGACAAACATTCTCTTTTGCACCAAGGAAAGCTAAAATCTAGCTCTTCAAATCATTGTTACCCAATTTATTGCAATGCACTGTGGAGAAAATACTTTCAATATAGCCTGAGGAAATTGGCAGCAAGTTATGACCCATTTAGAGAGCTGATGCAGGTCCCTTGCTGGATGTCAGCAAGCAGTGTTTTTGCTGAAAACCGATTTGATCACATCAACATGACTGTTCCGCAGAGTTGCTCACAGCCTTATGACTTTTGTTATGAACTCCCCAAATGAAATCCTTGTTGCAATCTGCCCTGGTGATGCGCTTGCTGCCTCGTCATTGTTGAGGCCATGGAGAGAATTACTATATGCATAGGCAGGATAGAGTTGTATGCCGTAACTTATTCTTAGTTGTGTGCGGTCATTTTATAACTTTGTTCCGACTGTAACCCTTAAATTTAAGGCTCCTAAGGATTATCACCTTTGGTTATATTATTGGCTTGAATTAAATGCTGGATTTTTTTTTCTAGAATGACCCCCATCAGGGTAAACATGACTCATTTGTTGTAAGTATTATGAAGCAGATTGAAATTGTTGAAAAGCACAGAGTAAGATTAAAGTATACTTTGTTTTGAAAATTTTATATATTGACATGCACTACTTAACATTGAAAATTTGGATATTGGCTATGGGTGTTATTGGAGGCGATGTGCGTGAATATTAGATATTAATGGTTATAAGACAAATTGGCACCCTAGCTAAAAAAAAGATGCTCCTTAAATTCCAAAATGCTGGAGGCAGTTGGACTCTCCTCTGCCAATAGCAGAGCACCAACAGGTATCACCATGTTTACATGATCTGGCACCAAGAGTTTACAAAGTTCACATTCCTACTGATTTCCATGTTGACTTGTAGTTTTCGTTCATACGCAACTGGTTTGCTTGTCAAGGTATTGGCAAGTTGTCGAGTTCTTGTAGCAAGGCTCGTCAAGCATTGCCAGTTCTTAATTTTGTTTTCTATAAGGCAAAAAAGTGTTTCCCATATTTTTTTGTTATATTGACAAATGCTTTCATTTAAGCTCTCCAAACTTGTCAGTGTCAAAAGAGAAAAGGCGCACTCCTAATTGTGGCCGGGACTTGCAAGCAGGGTTAGATTGTAGATGACTTATCATAATGTGGCTATATAGCTTGATCAGTATTAAAATTAAATTAATATAGTAACTGAATTCAACTGATGTTCCTGTGCATCATATAATAGTAGGAGTTTGACACTTGTAGAATGAATTTATATAATTACAAACAAACTGTAAGGGTTACTCCTTTCTGTACATGTAATTCTTATTCATTGCAATTTAGTGCTATCAATCCAGGATTTAGTCTACCAATGAGAATATTTGTCAGGGAATTAGTAATTCTAACAGTCAGAGCCAGTTTTATTTTTGATTTGCCTGTTTTTTTCCTAGATGGGTAAAATGTTGAAGATTGAATCAATTGGTTGTGAACTACCATATAATAACTGCCTTATTCGGATATTACCATTACTACATCACATCCTGTAACTTGATAGCGTGTCATCCACAAACAACAGACCGAAGTTCTGAATCATTCTTAGGTCAGTGTATTGCTAAATACATGACTGAGATGAGTATCACAACATGGCCATGTAGCATACCAGTTCCAAAGCTATTGGATGCTTTGATTGGATACTGATTTACTAGAAGATACTTGTTTTAAATAGCAAGTGTAATTTATTTGTATTTAGCTACTTGAAGAAAAATTAGGGTATATTTAATCTGTGCTATTGGTCTCACAAACAGAAGTGAACTTGAAATAATAAATGACCTACTCCATTGATTGTTCGACTGAGGGGTCGATTTTCTAACAAGTGGCATGTTGATTCTTGCTATGCATGCACATTGCTAGGCAGCATCAGCCTGTCAGATGTTGTGCAATAAGACATCAATGCAGTAGGCTTCATTGTCTGACATGCGCTCAGAGATCTTGCTCTACTGCAGTATAACACAAAGCGATTCTCTTGATTCTCTATTATTGTAAAGTTATTATCATGTTTACATTGTTCTTTGAATTCATTCTATGAAATTTTCCAACAATTAGCTAATGTACAAAATTGCTTATAGGCATCTGGGCTTCTTAAATCAATGCAGAGTACTGATACCATAAATGTTTCCGTACTTGCCAGTTCTCATACTGCAACGGATCATTAGTCCCTTCTGCAAAGAGTGAGGGTCTTCCAAATACTAACCATCTACACTCTCTTCCAGTCGTTGATCATCCCAGAAAAGTTCCAGCATATCCTGCGTCTGATGAACACCAACATTGATGGCCGTCGCAAGGTGATGTTTGCCATGACTGCCATCAAGGGCGTTGGTCGTCGCTATTCAAACATAGTGCTGAAGAAGGCTGACATTGACTTGAACAAGCGGGCTGGAGAACTCTCAGAGGAGGAGGTCAGTGCCGATTAATATTATCTATGCTCTATTCACCTATTCCACACTAAAATCATCAGTTTACATTTTCAACCATTGGTGTGCTGAAGAGGTCAAAATAAATGTGTATATGAAGGCTATATTGTATCTTTGAATTATTTCACTTCCAATAGCTACTACATAGGAATGCCTAGAATATATTGTTGACCCTCTGTATGTAAAGCTATTGGTGGATGGTGCATTACCATGATTAAGAATGAATTTGCTTCAACTTTCTGAGGACCACAACCATTTTTTTTTTAAATCCAACAAGCCTTAATTCTTCTTGGGAGTTGGTGAGACAGTGCTATGTTATGATTTGGCAAGGGATTGTAGACCCATGATCAAATGATCCTAGTAAAACGCTGAACTTTTCTGGTGCACGTTTTGAATCTTCCATGTATTGATACCACACAAAAGTTGTTGAATTTTCCTTTATTATGAGCATACTATTCTCTTTAGGTCTAAATAGAACAGTGCATTTGTCAACAACATGTTACCTACTTCATGAACATGATTTGGACTCAGGAATGCACACTATTCAATTGGAGGATTGGTTATGGCATTCTGCTTGATCTATCAATAAAGAAAACACTACAACCATGGGTGCTCTGATAAGGATGCTGTAAGTTACGCACTTTATTAGAACTGGTGCCGTCTTGCACAGCGTTGGTGTCGTGCAAGTACCAGACCAATCAGCTTCTTGCGGTTCACGGTTTGCACAGAATTTGCTGTGATTAATCTGACGAGCGCTTAACACAGCTTTTGCCTGCTCCAAACATGATTACATCTAGTTATTGTGCAACCTTTTAGTGATACAAGAATATATGAATTTGTCAGCATTCTTATGGTAATCCTCAGCTCCTGGTGATGTGAGTTAGCTATTGTGAGTTCCTGGCATTGTAAGAATAGTTTCTTGTTTGCTTGAAGAAACAGATAAACTAACAGATTGTTTTTGAAGTGGCAAAGGTAGGGCCACAAAGCTTGCAATGCTGGGCATTGCTATCTCCTTTACTTGAAAGTGAACCCTCCAGTGCCAACTGTTGGCTTCAGCTGACAGCAGCAAAATTTGTCATTCACGCAAATATTTACATAAATGACTCCTACAGAAAACATTGTTGAGACCATTTATGTGAAGAATTGCAATCTCTAACTTTTACTAACAACATGTGTGGTCTACCTAAAATAGTAAAGTTGTCACTTCCGATATTGTGTTTTCCAAAATTTATGAGTTGAAACATTTTTTGCACTCTTTTTGCTGTATCCCAGAAATTAGGGTTGATAATTCGAATCTGATTAAACCACTCAATTTCTCTTCTAATTCTCCATGTAATACGCTTATAAAATTCTAACCGGAATACCTATAGAAAGGCCCTCTGTAAAAACCAACTAGAAAAAAATCAAGATAACAAAATTTCTGATAGTCCTACTGGGTTTGCGATGAAAGAAACTATATTTGATGCGGTTTTCAGCATAAGTACCAAATGAAATGACTACATGAAGTTGGAACACCCAAAAATGTTCAAATTTTGCAAGCTTGCAGTGGACACTTGAGGGTTAGAATAATATGGACACTATAACTGCGCAACTGTACAGGATCTGTTTGAAACATGATTATTTTGGCCTGGTCTTCTAAAAATGAAAAGCATGGTATAGTGTATTGTATCTCTTACACATATTTAGAGTAGCTGCCTAATTTTTTTTCTTGCAGTTACCATACATCACTAAAATAAGCAAATTCCCCTTGCAGACAAGTTTCCATTTAAAATGTACACTGCTAAAGTATAATTCATACAGCAAATATATCATCTTGGTCCACTCAACCACAATCTTCCCCTTTTTTTAGTTGTTGACCATCAACATGTAAAAGAAATGTTGAAATCTTATCTAAATTAGCTACATTTTATTAATAGACAACATTTTTTTTGATAAGTCAAGCCCTTGGGATTGAAATTAATTATAATCATACCATTGAAGCAGTTGGTTAAAACACCAAGCATAACCAATAGTTAACCATCCTTGTAACTATAAACCATTTATTAATGAAATGGTAAAACAGAGTTTCCATGCAAAGAAATTGATCCACATTATGAGGCTCTGTTAGCTATTGTAATTTACTTTTAGTGGAGAGATTGATCACATTAAAGGACTTGATGAGGCTCTGAGAGCTATATTGAATACTGCTTGATGAGTGGAGAGGAATTGATCACATTGAAGGACATGATGAGGCCAGAACCTGAGGCTCTGTGAGCTATATTTAATTTACTTGATAAGTGGAGAGAAATCTATCACATAATTGGACATGATGAGGCTAGAGGCTGAACCTCTGAGAGCTATTTTGTAATTTACTTGATAAGAAGACAGAAATTGATAACATGAAAAAAAAACATAAGGCCACAGGCTTTGAGAGGTTATTAGGCAATCTTGTTGACAGATTTTTCAATAGGGGAATATTATTTCTGCTCTACATTTGAACTCAAAGAAAATTTTATTGATATTATCCATACCAAAAGTTTGTCAAGCTATAATACTGTAAGAAATATGCATATGAAATAAAATTCAGTGTAGGAAAAGTTTTTTTATGGCAACCATAAACACATTTTCATTAGCTACTGTACGCTGATAACCGCTTCATTTTCCACAACTGAAACATTCACAGATTTTTATTAGCCCAAAATGGGTCAAAAATCAATTGTACAATTCAATTACCTTTATCAACATGATTGCTCAACGGTTTCACATAACCAGTCTTTCTGCAAAATCTACCTAGAAAATCTTCTGTCCTTGAACAGATCAAAATTTTTACACAATTTGAAAGTATAAACTATTATTGTCAGAAAACAATTTACACAATTTCAATGAGTTGTAATTTTAAATGCTTCTTATTTGTGACCCAGCTTCCTGAAATGATCTGAAGATGCTCAGTTAACAAACACTAAATAGTAAAGCTCATCAACCATTATATAAATATCTATAAATATTGCTACTGAGCTCATCACCTTGTTCTTACAAATTTTATAATCCTTTCTCTGATTTTAAATGATTGAATCTTGAAATAAATGATGTAGTTGTTTAAAATTGTAAATCCAAACAAGGATTCTTTAGTTTATCAAATTGGAATTCAGTAAATATAGTTGCGTCTGCTTGTAGTGCTCCACATTGTCCACAGTCCTTCACATTATAAGGTTTACACAAGCAATTCTGTAAATATAGTTGCGTCTGCTTGTAGTGCTCCACATTGTCCACAGTCCTTCACATTATAAGGTTTACACAAGCAATTCTGTCAATATAGTTGCGTCTGCTTGTAGTGCTCCATGTTGTCCACAGTCCTTAACAGTATAAGGTTTACATGGGACTCCGGTGGAACATGGAAGCAAATAATGAATAAATATAAGGTTCACACAAGCAATTCAGTAAATATAGTTGCGTCTGCTTGTAGTGCTCCACATTGTCCACAGTCCTTCATAGTATAAGGTTTACACAAGCAATTCAGTTAATATAGTTGTCTGCTTGTAGTGCTCCACATTGTTCAGTCCTTCACAGTATAAGGTTTACACAAGCAATTCAGAAAATATAGTTGCCTCTGCTTGTAGTGTTCCACATTGTCCACAGTCCTTCACATAATGTTTACACGAGCAATTCTGTAAATATAGTTGCGTCTGCTTGTAGTGCTCCACATTGTCCAAAGTTCTTCTCAGTATAAGGTTTACCCAAGCAATTCTGTAAATATAGTTGCGTCTGCTTGTAGTGCTCCACATTGTCCACAGTCCTTCACAGTATAAGGTTTACACAAGCAATTCAGTAAATATAGTTGCCTCTGCTTGTAGTGCTCCACACTGTCCACAGTCCTTCTCATAATGTTTACACAAGCAATTCTGTAAATATTGTTGCGTCTGCTTGTAGTGCTCCACATTGTCCACAGTCCTTCGTAGTATAAGGTTACACAAACACAAGCCCACAAAAAACATGTGACCAACTTCTTGACTTCGGTAGCGTCTCATAATGAAGTCCCGGTTTCTTGCAGACGCGTTCCATACGCGGCATCTTGCTGTCTGTATGAAGTAGATAACATCATTTCTCGAAACCAACACTTCATTATTTATGAATAAAATTTTATCAAATAAATTTGCTGATATTGGTGTCTTTACCAAGTTTTGAGTGTTGAAATTCAATGTTGAATTGAATAAGTTATTCACTGGTTTATTGATGTCATATTGTCGTGGTCTGATCTGGAACTTTTGGGATATGAGAATTGAACTGAATAATACCTTATTACTTTATTACTGTCGAGTACTCGGTTTTGTGTTGCTTTCAGTGCAGCTGCAGTATTAGATGGTAGTTAGTAGTGCCCTACTGTACTCCTGTGCTGCAGTTTTTTGCAAATGAGCTGAATAATATGGGTCACTACTGCACCATCAAGGAACTAGGATCATTAAATGTTATAAAACATAATTATCATCTTGAGCTTTGTATCTCCAATACTAGCCTAGCCAACTAAGCTCATCATAGCTCATCCATTAACACATCTACCATTATCACATTTTAATGAAGAATAAACCGTAACTGCTTGAAAACAATTTTATGAACTTGATTGAAATAAGTTTTGAAACCAATTGCTTTGTTGTGGAAAAGAATGATTTGCTCACATGATTTGGAGCAATTATGATTTAATCATTATCATTGCTGGTTCAAATTCTAACTAAACTAGTTCTAACGTTGCACAACATTCCGAGTATGATGAAGATGAAGAATACTCTACTGCATAGCTGCTTTGCTGAGTTCGTTTCATCTTGTGTATGGGGTGATCAATTGGCTGTTGTCCTCTGATGTATTTAGTAATGAATTAAGGGTAGAACCGTCAGATAGTTGAAAGGTATCCAAATCTCTTGCCCCTCGTTTCTTCCCCTGTCCATTTGTTGCATGTGTCAAGATTAACTCAAATATTATTTTCGAATATTTGTACTGAGCACATTTTGAAATATGTATTGCACTCATATAGAAGTTGTTTCTTGGTGTGGGGAAAATGATGTAATATAAATTACTGCTGCGCCTCGAAGACTTTTTATCTTTGCTCAAGAGTTTAGCTTATGGTGCTTGATAAAATTGGCAGGAATTTTTCCTGTATCCACTTTGGCAATTAAAGCCGACTGAAATTTTCTCCCCAACAAATAAGTCTGTTTCCAATGGTTTTGCTACGTGGTCCGGCAAGTAGTTGTGCGTTTACCTTGATACGCTCCACAATAAGTGATCAACCTATGGAGCGGACCATTCGCAATGTTTGGCGGGGTCCGAATAGTGCAGTGCATGCAGCTGTGCGAAATATCCGACCTCGGCAGAGTTGCATGTCCAACGCGCGGCGTCCCGCGTTTGTCATTTTCTGGCTATAATTTAAACACTTACGGCACGGCCACAACGGTACCACAGCAATGCTTTGTTGGCTTCTATCTAGGGTCAAATCGTGTTGCTGAATAAATAACTCACCAGAACTTCTTGGAGTTCTGACCACATTTGTTCAACCGAGGAACTCGTTTTGCGCCTAACTGAGGAAGTTGCGATGATTCTCGCCTTGCTCTGGTGGAAATGAAACCCCTAATCTATCTAGCTCTTACAATATACATCAAACTCCTGCCTTCAAGTTGCGTAGTGTCGCACAAAGAGTCATACGTGCATCTCCATTTACCTTTATGCCGATCGTCTGTGGGGTTCACTTGGTGAGATATGCGTGTTGAAATGTGCACATTACATCGAGTGGTGTGGGGGGTCGATCTATTTGAGCACAGAGTTACGAGTTTAACGGGAGTTGATAATGCGCCTGGGAAGCCTAGACTTTGATTTAATGACCCTTGAATTTCAAAGCAAGCCATTTCCTTTGAAGTGTGGGTATTCGGTAGATACTATAATATTATAGCTGATTGTTCGCATGCTATCGGGTCTTCCCTGGCTGGTGAAATGTTGATGAAGTTCAGTTTATTTTGCTACGGGATATGACATCCTCGGGGTTCCCGCGTTGAAATGTCTATGAGCCTTAGGCCCATCCCAGATTTTTCTGTGCTTGCATTGTTCTCTTGAATCTACAAGAACATGTACTCTAAGTCAAGAGCTGTCGATGTTCGTCAAATTTGATTTGGTTATTCCTCAATTGGATCCTGCGGTCGTACGGGAACTATTGAAGTAAAGTACACGCAAGTTTTACACAACTTTGGTAACTAATTTGAGCCAAAAAGTGAAGTGTTATCCTTTGTTGTAAGTTTGTTTTGACATAGATTTGCGTTTCATTCAAAACGCTGAGTACCAACTTGGATAACAATAAAAGCTTGGTCCTTAATCATTGGAACATTTCCTAGCGGTCACGAAGTGTATATATTTCAGTGATATGTATATATTTTATGAATAACTTATGTAGTCTATTCACCACTTCATCATTTCATACAATGTGTTATATCCATCTTCACAATATGTTTGCGCATTTCGTCATGAAATATGTTCATCCAGTGCTATGTATATATTTTATGTACAATTTATGTCACCTATTCAACCCTTTAGTATTCATATCTTACACCATCTTTGCAATGTGTTAGCGCATTTCGATTTCCCAACCCCATGTTCTCAG